>WIPJ01006222.1:55347-72261 GCA_018155075.1 Cassiopea andromeda
TATGAATACCATATAAATTTCTCTTGAAAGAATCGCAACTCATTCAGAGTTCTATTGAAATTTCAGATCCCATCAAAATTCTACTAAAAATTAATACTTTGCAGCTTGCAAGAAAACGCTACCCTATATGCTATCTTACTCTCTGTCAATATGCATTTCTAAGTTGTTATAAACCTTGAATCCACAATAGGTATTATGCTTTTGGTTTCATGATCCAATAGTCAGTCAAAAAAATCTTTGAACATGGTGTAGTGAGAGATCTCCAAATTCTATCTAACTTTGAGCCTAAAGTGCCAAATATGCAACTCCGCTTGAAAATCAAAGGGATATATTCAAATCTTTGCAGATGTCTTAGGGCCTGTTTATACGGGCTATGCATTTCACCTATGAGACCTTGCATTTCGGTGCGAGGCGAAGTTTAGGGACGTTTTATATGGGCTAAAACACTTCACCTATCATACCATGGGCTTGGCACATTTCCGGTTGCGGTTATATGGCAAGCAGTATGCACAGTAAGCCGAGTAACTTCACATCACCAGTAAGTCTGTGTTCATGTATACATAAAGTAACTTCACCTAAGTGAAATTTCAACTCTCATGAAGTGAAATTTCACCATATCGGCGGTGTGAAGTGAAGTGATGTTTGCCATACAAAAACAACTCGAAAAGTGCAAGGTATTCTATAAGAAAGAGAAACATCACTTGTCAGCCCATGGCATAACAGGTGAAATGTTTTCCCCAAATAAACAGGCCCTTACTTCATCATATAACAGAACAAAGTAGAGCAGAACAAAAATGCTGGGTTGATGTACAAAAGTTAATTTAAAAACAGCACACGTTTTTATAAGAGTTTCTTCGGTCTCAGAATGGAAACTTTCTTAAACTTTTTACGATTTCAGTATCAAAACTATCATAAGGCTTTCTTAGCAAAATTCTTGATTTCCAATGTTTTTCGCATGCATAATAATGAAAAGTGACAAGTTTCATGTACACTTGAAGTCAGTGCTAGTATTCTGGCTCTTTCTAAGCCGGATCACATAAATTTAGCTTTTTCAGATATAATTTTGCCTTAAAACATTAATTTGCTTTAGTCCAATCATTTGGCTATTTTGGCTGTTTTCCATTGCTACAAAACATTAACGCTACTACAATAAGTATTGACTTTATCAATTCAATGGAAATGTGTGAGTTTCAATCATCTACTTCAAGTATTCCGAATGGGGATTATCAATTGGACACATTTAACTCTTTACTTTGTTTATCATGAATACTGGCTCTTTCGGGACCTGTCTGTATCTTCACTTTCCCATATATGATCTTGTCCTGATTTATGGCGCCTACTATATTGGCCTCGTTTTCATAGCTAATCGTTTTGAAGCCTCTTTTTCAAAGTTAGTGACATGGCCTTTTTTCACCTGCATTTACCAAATGCTAGCTCCCAGACATTCTATCAAAATTGCTTCAAATATGATACGACTTTATAAATCACAGAAGTTAAAATGCAGGATAGCAGCTAGCATAGTCTACATAACATTTATATAGCAGGCTATTCGAACTTTGGATACAAATACAGTTATAGATTTTTCTGTTCTCAAAAACCCAACACTGAACCTTTTTTTAGCTTTTTGAACGGTTAAACCCTACTTTCTTAACAATTACTTCTTTGTAAAAAGCTGTCTATCTTAATAGCAAAATAACTCCAATAAATTGGTCTTGAGGACGATTTATTCTAAAATTATTCGTAAACTTCAGAGATTCAAGTACCAATAATCTTATACGTTTCATTCTTATAAAAAGCATATTTCATGCAAGATCACTGGACAAGCAGCCGTGGCCTAGCGGTAATGCACTCGATTCAGACCAACATGGCCCGGGATCGAGGCCCACCGCAGGTCATTGGTGACGTCAGGAAGGGCATCTGGTCCTAAATGCTCCAGCCAGAACTAAAGTCCTCTCAGAGGCACCTTCCAAGCCCCAAAGAATTGGGGGAAACTGAGGTAAAATGGAGTAAAACATAAATTCATTTCGTTGACAAAGTCGAAAAAAGTCGAATGAATAGAAAGGAAAGACAAAAGGACCAAAGCAGAGCTTAGGTTTTTTTCTTGGAGTCATAGTAACAGCTCTACAACACTGCTAGCCACATTTTAGCCCACCCCCGTCGGAATTTTTCGAGTCCATATGGAAAAATCCCTAGTGCAGCTTATGCTAACTACCTGAAATCCTGCTAACTAGTCAGTTAACTAGCTAAATCACTGAATAAGTGAATAATTAAACAGTAAACTAGCTACCTGAGGAGCCAAATACTATTTTATCACACAGAAGGATTTGGCTTTGAGACAAAGTCGATCTATTTTCGTATTATCCGTTCACTAGTTTGGTTTTTCTTTTTGATCTGTTCGGTTTTGACTGTCAGTCAGATTTATTGATTTTTCCAATGATTTACATCAACCTGCCATGGAAGCCATCACGTCAGTCAATACCAAATTGAATCATATGTCAGACACGTAACTGTAGGCAGGGCCGCCGAGAAAATTCCGAGGCCCCGGGGCAAAAGAGAAGGACGAGGGCCCCCTGAGATCGAAGTGAGCAGAAAATTTTCGGGGTGTAGAAATTAACTTTGAAAAATTACTGCTGATTTACTTTATGAGGTCTCCCTCATCTTGAAGCATTGGGTGTTATGAGGCCTCTAGGAGCTTAAGAGCTTGGGACAATTTGCCCCCCCTCTTGGCGGCCCTGACTGTAGGGGATACAAAGAGGCAATGCCCCAAGTTAAAAAATTTTGCCAGGATTTGCCCCCAATATACTTATTGACATGGAAGTCTAAAAGCTCAAAGTAGGTTGTTGCCCCTCCCCCCTCAAAGGTAATGGTACAGGCAGGTTTTGCCCCTCCAGGATAATTCTTCCAGCTAAGTGCGTGTCATTTGTTGGACATACCGTCTCCATAATCCAAGATAATATTTTTTCACAGGATTTAAAGAGCAACGATTGATTGATTAACGGTGCTGAAAGATACGAACGAGGACTTAAACATGAGAAATTCTCAGCGAAAGCGTGTGTTTAGTATAGCGAGCGATATCAGCAGCGGTGGAACAGCTCAAGGGAAATACACTACCCCCATGATTCAAATTGAAAGAGGTGCTAACGTGTCTACATCGCCTAAAGGTGGCATCGACAACATTGAAACCATTGATGAATTTGGAAAGGAAGGTTCTTTTAATACATTGGGCGTAAACCTTAGGAGAAGAAGAAAGATGTCATCTTGCAATGAAGAATACCAGCCATCAGAAGCTGCAGAAGAAGAAGGAAGGTCTTACTTCAGCAAGGTAAATATGTTATGTTATTAACTCCACCCCAAAACCCTTCCGAAAACAACCCTAAACCTTTCCAAGCTACACCCCAACCCTTTCCACACCCTTGCCCTTTCCAAACAGTAGCCCAACCCATAGGAATGACACAAACACTTCAAAGCCCTTCAGAATCCTCACACGGACTTGCTTTGGCTTGTATGAAACTCAGATGTAGCAGCTGTTGCAACAAGGTCCAAGGTCTGTAGACCAAACAGTTTTGCTGAGGAGCCGTCATTTGCACCCTTTTCCAGCGAGGGTTTTGACTACCTTTTATTTCTTCCATCCATTAGTACAATGCAAGTAGTATATCACAGAGTCTGAAAGGTGTTGGGTATGCTTATTCTACCTTGGCGTTCATAATCCCTCCCGCCATACATTGGCGTTCCCAGATCGATGCCTTTCATTGTTTTGCTCATACCTAGGATTTGTATGCTAGCAGGCCTTATCTTAGAAGTAACGTAATTCCAAGCACCAGCAGGACATCTGGGCAGCCTATTGTTTAGACGGGGGTATAGTTGCAAAGTACAGTTGAAAATTCAAGGATATTTTCAACGAACGAGACTGGAAAGTAGTGACAGACAAGCAGTGGCGGTTTTAAGGGGGAGCTATGGGGCCACGACCCGAAGCCCCGCACTTTTGGTACCTCAAAAGGGGCCTCGCACCTGAGGAAAAATACAAAAGAAATCACAGGGAAAAATTTGAATACACCATGTGTTTTTATACGTAACTCCAATAAGATGGTGCAAGTCACAACCTTGAGGCATTACAATTTCAACGAAAACAACTTTAAGACAAATCTTGGTTAACAAAAAATTTCAAGCAAGGGCCGGCAGATGATTTCGGCCCTAGGCTCCATAGTCCCTAGGATCGCCACTGTAGAAACGTTAGGAAAATAGTATTGCTTGAGAATGTTATTTTTATCGATAGGTATATGTATTTTTCTTGGAGTTTTGATGACCCTTTTGAGTCCTTTCCAAACCTCTTCTCTATACTATATAACAGCTCCCTTATTGTTAAGAAATATTTATTTGATAGTTTATATTCAATGTCTTACTCTTAATTCGTAGAACTGTTCGCCGATTGAAAATTTTAAGAGGGCAGTGCGAATTGTTCAAGTCTTGATTACATTCTCAGAGAGTGGATTTAAAAAGTAAGATTTTTGTAGACTTGTGCAAATCTCTATGCACTTTCAGCTTTATTTTTTGCCATCTTACACTATGAACACTAAGGCAAGAAAGTGGTGACCCAGAAAGCCCTTAAAATATGTATTTCAATTCACATGCACTATGCATAGTGGGTTACGTATTTTCTCCAATTAGCAGCCAATCTCTTTCAAATACCTCTCCCTAATAAACGCTCCGAGCCATTTGAAACTTTCTATTAACACCGTCCTTCCTTAATAAGCTTCTTAGCTTTACTATTATGTTCAAACCCTTTTCTGAGGTTTATTGCTTTCGAAAATACATATCTGGGTGTATTCCAATAAACTCATCCGCAGATTTGACTACAGAGGGGACGCATGGAAATCTTTTTGCTAAACGAAATGCATCGTAATTTGCAGTAAATCTCCAGGGTTGACTTCGACCTCACGCTCAGAGCTGCCAGGTCCTAAGACACCTGCTAAACCAAATGGGCAAAAAATAAAGCCAAGTTAAGTCATATATGAAAATGAGGCCGGAAAACGATAGAGAGGTGCAAAAAACTGAAAACGAGGGAGGTATGCTGTCATTCTATAAATTTAGAAGTTGTTTATACTCTCACTGTCTAATATTTTGCAGTTCACTTGATGTTGTTGCGTGTTCATTTCAGACTGGAAATAGAATTATTATTTGTTCTTGTTATAGGGTTTTCTTTCACTCTATTCATTTTGGTACAAATTACCTTTTGAATGAGATACCAATGAAAGCCAAGTTAAGCCAAATTTTACATTTAAGCCAAAGGGATTTTTTGAAAGCCAAACACATTCGACAAAAGTCAAATTTCTGAAACAGAAGGCCAAGTTGGTAACTCTGCTCACGCTTTCTTTTTCTTAAAGTGCTTATGTATCGAAAATTTTGAAATTTAACTTTTTGCATTTCCTAATGCAACTTTGTGCTCTGATCATCATGCTACAGATTAAAGTATCATAACTCATATGGAAAAAAGGTTGAGCCCTCAAACTTCGATATTTTGGTATTTCAAGTGCTAATTCTAGCTATTGCGCATGACGTTATAATGAGTACGCAAAAAGTTTTGAACGCTTGTTAGCATGGAGTCCACTAGCAAGCCCTGCAAACGTCGTGGAAGACGGTACTGTGTGGCTGGCCTCCCGAACGGAATAAGCTGCACAAATGGTCAGCATAAAGATGGGAAATACAGTTCCACTCAAGGAAAGACAGGAAAAGACACCAAGCTTGGGTCAGGTTTATGCGAAGACATAGGCCAAAAGTGGAGCAGCACCAACTCGTCTTTTCTTTGCTCTGACCATTTCGATGGAAGCTGCTTTATGAAGAATCAGGGAAATTGCTGCCAAATTTGGAATCAAAAGGAAGCTAAAGCCAGATGCTGTTCCTACCACTGATTTATCGTTGGCAGACACAGCAGATACCACTTATCAGTCACTGGCAGATAGAGCTAAAAGACAGGTGAAATTTATCTATGTGCTTGTTTTTAAACCCTGGTCAAGTAGTAACAGTTAACAACAGGACAGGGAAGTATATTGAGTTGGTTGATTGGAAATGGCCCACTAGTGAAGGAAAATTATAATGCCATAGCAATGTATTTCAATTCCTTTCATAGACTATTTGTGATTTGTGTTCAAAAATGGATGGCACAATGGAGGAGGAAGAAATATTGGCAAGCCCTAGTCCTGGGGCAAGCCGTAATACTGTTTGTACCAGATGTCCAGTTTTGGAAAAGAACGTTGTTTTCTATCAGAAAAAGATCGGTTGGCTCAGAAGATCAAGGAGTAAATTAGATGACTCTAATCAATGCAAACTCTACTTTATCTAGCACAGAAGCCATTACCCTACACATTGTACAACTTTAACGCTTTTGCTTATAGGTCCTAGGTGACTGTTTACTAAGTTGGACAAGCTATGAGCTGCAATACGTAATAGATACTGGTACTTACCCTTCCTGAACTTGGATTTGCCTCTCAAATCTAGCCTCAAAGAGTTTGGTAGCGGTCCATTGGGGTCATTGGCCTCAAAATTTTCTTTATCTTGGGCATCCGAATCGTCAGCTAGTGGCTCTCCGTGGCATGCAACTATGCCTGGCTGTGCAAGCACACGGTCATCATTGCCATCATCTTCTAATTGATAATCAGTAGCTTCATCATAAAATGACGATTCACTGTCACTGTTGGCCATTTTAATGAGCCGTAGCACGCCAAGACGAGAAGCTTTCTTATGCTTCGTTTGTCAACTGACATAGGCCCAAAGAATTTTCATTTCATATTTCATAATCATGGTATAACATTGGTTTGTTTCTAGCATTTTTATACTAATTAAGACCAACTTGCGCATGTAATTATCTAAAACAGCATTAATTACAACAACAAAATGCAATAGAAAAGCAGAAGTGAAAGAAAGACTAGTACCTTGTATCAAATACTAAATTACTGGCATATTCTGCGCATGCACTGGCCACGTGCTCAGCATTTTATTTTGTTTTTAAAGCCAGAGGTGTAGAGCTGGGGGGCTCAGGGGAGCTCAGCCCCCCAGTTAATTTTTTCTTATTTTGGGGTGGCTAGAGTCCCCCTAGTTATTCCAAACAAACACTGATTCAAGGCAATAAGTGACAAAGCTATGAGATTCTTGTTCATGTTCCTAGAATAATCAACATCACCATGACTTTTTCTCAAGAGAAGTTCTTGGAACGGCTTCCATTATGTTCAACTTTGTCATAGCATTAAACCATCTTCATTCCAAAGAAGCTGTTCTTCAATCTTCTTCAGGGTTGAAAATTGTGTGAAGCCCTCCCTTCCCCAACAGATTAAACCGCTCAATTTGCAGGGTCATTGAATCCCTTTGCAGAGCAATAATGCCTTGCTACATAGGAATTTTAGTGCACATTCTGGCGTAGACTATTCTTGTTTTGGCGCACTTCCGTGAGATCTTGCTTCTACCGTTAGACTATACGACAGTAAAAGCAAAAGTCATCGTAACGTCTTTGTATTTCGTTTTTAAGTTAAAGGATGGGTTTTGCTCTGGGAACAGATATCAATTGTGATGCAGCCTTCATACCATGTTCCTAAAGGACGTTTTCTGACGTTCTAGAGGGCTTAGCTTTGAAAACTTTTTCTGGGGGCAAGCCCCCAGACCCCCATCCTTCTCCTCTTTCTCTTCTACAATTGTCCTGTATTGTGAAATGCCATAGGTGGCTTGTGTGCCTCTATTTTCAGTGGCGCTAGGAGCTTCTGGCAAATCGGTTAGTTCATTTCCACCGTGAATTACAGTTGGCATACATGCAACTTGGTGTCAATCAATGGAGATTTTTCATTGTTGGCAAAGACGACATTTTATCTACCGTTTACTACAGCTGGAATTGTATTCTTTTCAATCTATTATCAAAGTACAGATTAAACTATCGCAGGGCGATATCCAGTGTTTAAATGAAAGTATAGGTGTTACGCCCCTGACCTTCTTCTTGTAAGCTTCAAGCTGGGAGCAAGCCTCTTTTTAGTTTGAATGATAATGTCCATTTTCAAGTAGCCTCCTTCTGGAATACAATACATAGCTTCGTTTTGAATTTCGTTTAATCATGCTGAGCCCACCTAGTTATTAATCTAGCTCTACAGCACTGTTTAAAGCGGACAAGTGTCGGTTCTTGTTTTATGCTATCATCGATGGTATTTCAAAGAAAGCTTCCTTTGATTGATACGGCTTCTATTCCATATGATGTTGTCGATGTTGTCTTTGCTTTTGGAAGTTTGCAAAGGTTCTTTTTTCTAAGATCATATTTCACTTCATTAAACGCTTCATTAAACGCCGCTCTTTAATAGCGAAGAACGTGTACTGCAGGTTGTAGATAGATATCTTGCCCTGTTACTTTCTCTCTCTCTTTAATTTGGACACATTCCTGTTATTCCCTTATTGCATTCTTATTTAATTGTTACATTTAGATTCTTTTCAAGGTACTTCTCTGGTCGAAAATCCAAAGTGATTATGTGTGACTAACTGTTTGAGTTTAGTTTTCGACCAGAGGCCTTCAAGACCAGTGGATAGTCATGATAATTTGCACCCCCCTGGTATCGTCCTCCTAGTGTTGTAAAGTAGATTCTTTGGGTTGTAATTTGTAAATTTAAGTTCTTATATGTATAGAAAAGATAAATTTGGACAGACAAATAATCATAAGTTTATTTTGATTTACTTGTTGCATTTCAGAAAAGAAGCTGATGAGTTGACACAAACCAACTACTTCACATTCACAGAATATGCTGCAAAGGAGGAGGAAGAACATATATCAAATGGCCTAAGTTTTGATGCAAAGTTGTTCAGGGCTAATAAGGAGGTATGTTTTAGTTAGAACTTGTCTGCTTAGTAGGTATGCGACCATGGGCGTACGCGCCGGGAGGCATGTGCCCCCCACTTTTTGCAAGTTTTTATGTACAGAGCCCCTTCTCAGCTTACATAGTTCCCTTTTTTGCATGTGAGGGTGCCCCTAAATGCATGTGCCCTCCCACCCTTTTTGAATGCTTCCTACGTCCCTGCTTGAGACCATGCATGGTATTGGTTTACTGGGTTCTTGGAGCCATTATTTATTTCTATATAGCAAGGAGGTACAAGATGGAGCTCATACCGTTGCTTTCTCCCCCATCCCTAGAGCAATACAATGTAGAAAAAGTAAAGTTAGACGAGACGAGACTTCTCCTGATTCATCGGCGTGTGAGGTAGGGTGGCCAGTTCCTTTTCTCGCCACCTTTATCACCCCAGTGTTGCTGCCACTAGGTGTCCATATGATGCTGGATGAACAATAAACGAGCATTCAGTCAAGACATCGAATGGGGCTCGAGCAGTAGACCTTTCGCACGGAAAGCATGTGCTCTAACCACTATGCCACCCCGTCCAATACAATGTAATCATAGTAAAAATACGGTCCCTTTTTTGGTAATAAAGGAGGAAATGCCATTTTTAGAGAAGACTTATCCTTGGCCACTGGGATTTGAAGTAAGGTGGCCAGTTCCTATCTTCGTGTCCTTATCCCTTCTGTGTTACAAATAGATCTTTTGCTGCTAGTAGATGGAGAACGAGCTTGCATTCAAAACCACAGCCACTACATTGCTCCCTCATATGAATACTTTGGCTACTACATGCCACCCTCATGCGAGTGCTTCAGCCACTACACTACTCCCTCACAGGAGTGCTTTATTCACTACATTAATCCCTGGTACAAGTACTTTAGCCACTACATTACTTCTTCATATAAATATTTTAGCTACTATAGTACTCCCTCATAAGAGTGCTCTAGTCAATACACTACTCACAATTCGCAGTAATGATACTGTGAAGGAAAACCAGCCTGAGATGCTTCCACGTAATATCATTCTTCTTCCATTGGCGAAATGTTGTTTAAAAATTCTTTAACCTAAAAATTCATCTTTTATTTAAATAAATTTCCCTTTCAAATGACATTTACCACCTCTCATGCCCTAGAAAGCGTCTATTTGTCAACAAGAATTCTTGCTTTACAGTTTTCCAGTTCCGATGGTAATAATAATAGCCCGCGTATAAGAACCTGAATTTTTCAAGTTAGCCTAAATGGGTCCTTGTATAGATGGTACTTAATGTAAGTTTAGGCTGCAATGGTTCTTAAATAGTTTCTTAAATTTTCAGACCAATTTCATCTCAGTATACTACATATATCATGAATATCATCTAGTAATACAGTATAAATTCTTTTCTTGTACCATCGGACAATGCATATAGGAGAGTAATCTCACAGATAGGAACCTAGCTAAAAATTTTTAGCCTACATAGGTTCATATGTGCAGTAGGCTTAGAATGAAAATTTTAGCCTAGCAGGTTCTTAAAACCCTTGTACTTATACACAGGCTACTACTTTAGTGCTTGTAGCCCCAGACTGAGAAATGACAATGCTCCACGCACATTTGCTCCCATTTGGGTATGCAAGCTGGAATCTGGATTTCATACTTCCTCCTACAAGCAAAACGTAAATTGGTATAGGACATGAGGACCAGATTTAGGCCTCACAAAGTGAGCTGGCCCTGTGGAGCTATGAGACCGCTGGGTCTCTATGAGGGTGGTCCACAGGAAATCGTTCGGAAACGCTGTACATGTGTGAATAATAGTTTTTATTCACTATATAAATCCCTTTCTCTTTAGGCTTATAGATTGTTGACCATTTTTATTGCAGTGCCAAGCAAAAGTAAGCCGGAAGGCCTTTTGCATTAGTAAAGTCAACTCTTTTAATACCACAGACTTTTTGGCCTAGCTTGTGAAGCTTTTTGTTATTGAAGAGTGAGCGTTGCTGTTGACAATCTGAATGGCCTGATCCTTACATATCCAGCTTTTTGTAATTATTGTAAACTGGTACTATCATGATTTGTCAAATCCAAACTTTCAGTTAAATTCTTTTGAAAGAATGGCCTTATCGAAGAGAGTTGGCAAGTATGCGTGAGCTTGTCTACTCAGTGGAGAACATATATAATTACTTCAGCCCTGATTGAAAAGCTAGCTGCGCGAATTGTGTTCGAGCCGACCCACATCCAGCAAGATTTTGTATTTATGGGAGGGGGGAGGGGAATACATGCCTCTTTGCAAAATAGGATGAGCTTTCGTTGATCGTTGATCTTTGTGCTGGGAAGGAGAGCATGATATCCTAACTGATTTTCAATGAATTTTGACTACATATAAAACAGATCCATTAACACTGCACCTTGTGTCAATTTCTTAGAGCATGATTTTTTACGTGTTACTGTTGAAAGATTCATGAGGAGATTTGATTGCGACCCTAATTAGACAAGCAATATTGGTCCCTTAGTAATAATATTACTTTATTGCACTGATTAGGTGCTTACCCTGTATGAAAATGTGTATTTTTGTTACTATGAATGCGGCAAAGATAGAATAAATTCGAATGAACATCTTCGCTTGGGGGGCGTTAAGTTACATTTTTATACTTCAGGGCTCCTATCCCTGGAGCACTTTTTGGCTACTGGCTTATCATATACATCCAATCTTCCATACCCCTCTTTTCCAGCTCAGCTATCTACGGGTCTGTACAATTTGGTATATTGTTGTTCTTACTGACGAAAGTATAAGAAGAACAACAATATATGGCACAGAAAATATTCAGTTTAGATGCTGCTCCTTATGGCCCTCACTGCCCAATAGTCCAAAAGACAATGACACTGCAAGAATTTAAGATGAGACTAAAGCGGTGGTATGGAACTTGTTGCGACTGCAGATTGTGTAAAGTTTTTTATTAGGGATTTAGGTTTTTTGGACTAGTTTGTATTTAAAAGTTATTCTTACTTATATCGTTCTTAGTTTTTTTCTTTAGTTTTGGCATTAGTTGGCCTTAATTAGCATCTTTTAGCGGAATAGAAAATAGCCAACTGTAAATAAATTGGTGTTAATGATGACGATGATGATGATGGTGATGGTGATGATGATGATGGTGATTGGTCTGTCTAATTTAGGCGTCGGTAACTATCGGTGTGTGCCACTTGTGGCGCATTCGGTCGCAGGAAGTGGGACACAGCAAGTGCACTCAAGAAGGAGAAATCGAAAGCAAAATTTGATTTAACTTAACTTGACGAAGTATATCACCAACTTCTCTCTAATACTAGCTGGAAGTGTTTTTCCTGGGCTCAATGCTTTTACATCTATGGCACCACACTTGCAATATTCTTAACTGCTGAGATCAAGGCACGTTAGTCAGCAGGTATAGCTTCTAACTGTGGATCCTCTTGCTTACTAAAATTGCCAAATTAGCACTTAGAATATTCTAGTTGAGAATGCCTGGTCTAATTCGCAATGGTGGGTAGCCTGGCTGCTTTGGAATTGGTTTGAATCAGTCGTTAAATGTATTTACTACAGCTGGTACATTACTGACTGCCGTCCTTATTTAAGGCTTTGGAATACGATACCACCTTGGAGATCTAGTCTTTGAAAAATGCCATAAATAGAGGAGGGAGTCAGTCAGCTTGCTCAAGTTCTTTGGTTACAAAAATTTTTATATCCTAGGGTATAGAGGTTACTAAAGGCTTTGGCTTGTTGGTCGGAGCGTTAGCTATTAGGCATTAGTATTAAGTCCAGCTATATTTTTGTGATTGTTAGATATTTCATGTTTTTTTTGACATGGAATCAATTACTCATTACGATATATGAAGACTGTGCCATCAAGGGAATAGCCAAACCAGCTCGTATGTAAGCTACTTAGCTTGTCAAGAGAAATTTGAGTCAGTTTTGGAGTCTTGGAGTCTTGGGGTCTTTACTCAAATACTTCCTGAGAAACAGTGGAATTTCCAATTACTTTAGTGATAATGTTGACCTCCACAGCTCTGTAACGCCTGGTTGACAAGCATTTTTGCACACAACAACATCTTATTATGACAAAGGGATTATAGAAAAGCCAGAAATTTTGCAACGTAGAGTAATTTCGTTCTTTCTCAAAGCTAGCTAATGTAAAACACTTGTACACTTGCCATCCTCTGTTACACTTTACGCTACGTTGCTTTATAAGTTATAATTATAAGTTGCTTTTTATTTTCGGAGCGTAGATGGGAGGGGCCCAGTATTTCTGATTTCTTAAGGTTCCCGAGTATCTCTGTTACACTACTGGCCACGTCTTCTGAATTTCTCTCTGGTTAGATGCTCTTTGGGCTATTCAATCTGCTAGTGGACCTGTATACAGTAGCTTCACACTTCGAAAAGAACGGTTATGTAAGAACACCACTGTAGATTTCATTTATAAACCAGGTTTTTTTTACCTTCCCCCTCCCCAGAGTAAAGGAAATACGCAATCGTAAGGATTTGCTTTTCAATTTAAAAGTGTTGGCAAACTTGATATGTGGATGACATTAATTATGGTCGGCACCCCACAGCAGAAATTCGAGCTGAATGCCACAGCTGCAGGTACTTACTACTGGCATGTACCTTCAATTCTCAATCGAGATTCAGAAGGATAATTGATGTGATGGTCATGTAAGGCATTCAACTGTGTTCTCTTTCAATTCAGATGCGTTTGACGGCAGAAATCAAAGGAATCCTCACGAAGCCCCCTAGTGAAAGGACAAATCAACAACTTGCCAAGGTATGTCTTCTGACTAACCTTAATTAATTAATTTTCGCGATTTTTGCGAGTTTATGCCAAATTCGTGCTAATCTGTCCTCGCAACAATTTTTAAGAAGTCTAATTCATGAAAATAACTACTCGCGAAAAACTGAAAAGGGCTGATTCGTGAAAAAAATACTGATGCCATTTGATATCATTAAAAGTAAGATCTCTGATGATGAAAATCTTTGTAACTAGTTTATTGCAGCAAATGTGAAAATATGCTATGATCTTTGAGATTTACGGTACAACAGCTATGTGTTATTGTTTGATTCTAGAAAGTGGTGACTCGTGAAAATGATGATGGTGGTGGTGGCGTTTGTGATGGTGGTGGTGGCGATTATGATGGTGGTGGTGGTGGTGATTATGATGGTGGTGGTGGTGGTGATTATGATGATGATGATAATGGTACTAATAATGATTGGCGATTGTTTAGAAGATAAATTATATGCTTTTGCCTTGTTCCCTAGGTACAATTCTCCCTTCGCAGTATCCAATCGTTTGCTGAGTACCCAGTAAGAATGCAAAAGAAGTTAGTGAGAGTTGGCTGGTATGAAAGGTAATTTTTCTATTGATTATTTTTTTCTATTACAATAAAACATATAATTTAGAGACAAAGCAGCTGCAAACAGCAACTTCGAATTTCAATATGTTCGGTTAGAGCTGGGAAACCGTCGTTATTGAGCCACCTCTAACCCACACATAGTTGATCAACAAATAGATTTAGTGAAAGTAAATGACATTGAAAATTACATAACAGAGAATTGCATTACATTCCACTGTAGCACATCAGGGTTATCGAAACGGGGGAGGGAGCTGGGGAGCACTGCCCCCACTTTTTTCCATCAAGTGAACTAGGAACTAAATTTACATCCCCCACTTTTTTAATAATATAGCATATTTCACTATTCTTACTTGAAGTTTCTTCGACATTAGTGATCATTCTTTTGTAATGCCTCTCCATCGCATTGTGAAAAACCAAAGATATTACACACACCACTGCTAGACTAACACCAAAGTAGCACTTTTTTATATGTTCAATATAAAAATTTACAGAATATCACTAGAACTCTACTAAACTACTTTACAATACTTCTACACGAACGATACCTTAGGAGCAATATTATATGTCTGCCCCGAGGCCATTGCATAGAACACGAATGCACGGAGAAATAGAAAAAAATACATAGAAAAAAATAACACGAGAACATACGAACATGAGAAGGCCCTGCTACACGCCAGACGCCAGCAAGCAATCTGATCCGACAATGAGCAGTCCCGGCATGTTAAGGGATGAAAGCATAATATAAATAGAAATAAGTTGAAAATCAGTAATTGCAAGCACTGCAGATGCTTGTTGAGGAACCAGAGAAGAACAGACTACCTGGAGATCAACTTCAAAGGCTTCATGCTGCCATCCTGGAAAAAGAAGACTAGTGCTCTTTATACCAGTGGTTCGTAACCTGGGTTCCATCGAGCCCCAAGGGTTCGGTGAGTTGGTTTAGGGTTTAAGATGGTTTGGTTCACCCCACTCGTATTATTCGTGATGTCATGCCCTACTTGGCTAGTTTGTGCACTAATACAGTATATAATTGTTTACATATATTTGTAATTTGAAGAAAACAAAACACAATGCATGTTTTCAAGTACGAGGGGTTTATGGAATGCATTATGAAACTTGTGGCGTTTGGTGCCTCCGACAAGGTTAAGAACCACTGCTTTATAGAGACAATGATAAGTTACATTCCATCTTATCTTGCTATAACGAATCACGTGCATTTTATTCTTTTTCCAGACATCCTATTAAAAGAGTAATTGTTCGTCAAGGGCACCCACCTCAAGCATTTTACTTTGTCCTATCTGGCTCAGGTGAGTTGTTCTCATGAAAGTACCAAATATGTACTGCTGTTTCATGCTCAGCTGAATATGAAGGAAGCAACATCATTTGGCATATTCAATGTATCTTTAATAAAACATGCTGTGGCAATATTAACAGAGTCATTGGTGGGTATTTTCAGAGTTGGTCTGCTTCATCAGTCTTTGTTAAGGTCAATACATTTCCTACTAATTTCAGTAATTTTTATAGCTTAGTTGTTTTTTACTTTATAGCATAGCTGTTTTTACTTCTAATTTGAATCGGAAGGAGAAACGTACAATACTAGAGAGACGGAGAATTTAATATTTCCCTTATATCCTAAGGCTTCCTAGGCTTCAAGACTCGGAACATGGTTTTCTGATATTACCGGAGCAGTTGTTAGCTGGGATGTTGCAAATTAACCTAGGCTGATATGGAAACACTGTGGACTTGTTAGGAAGAGCATTGAAATGAGATATCATTGTTACCAACGTCCTCTGGCACGGCATCGAAGAAGAGGAAGATGCGACACAACATTGTATTTTGTACATTACGTAGTCGTTTTTAGCTTATGTGATAGATCAATTTTAAGAGTAAACATCTCCTCATTATGCTCACTAGTCTTACCGATTCTTTATTGCAGCCGTGGTCAAGATTGTTGATAGGCAGAGGAAAGTCGCGAGAACAATTTGTTTTCTAAAGCGGGGAGACAGTTTTGGTGTAAGTTTTATACATCATTTGTCTTTTGTTTGCAACTATGCTACAGTGTTATGTCTACCATACAGCACTATGGAAATGTATGTTGCTTGTAAATCAGAAAAGTAGAAATTTACCGGTATTCTTCACATCATCTCATGTATCATATTGCATCATATATCATATCGCATCATATCAAATCATATGTCATGTCATATATCAGATTATATCATGTCATACCATATCATATATCATATCATACCATATCATATATCATATCACATCATATCATACCAATCACATCACATCAAATCATATATTACACCATATCATATCCAGTGTCCAACAAAATATTTTGCTGTCTTCGGGCGCAGCTTTTTCCTCCTGCACCTGCCTGAACTGATAAACTGACCGACTATCTTTATCTAGATTATATTGTCACATATTAACCTTTCTACCTATATGGCTCGCTAGACTTAAGAAATTAGTCATGGCTGGAGCGAGCTTTCTGCGGCGCCCGCATTATTTTCGCACCCTGATGATATCATATTACACCATATCATATATCATATCAATCATATCATATCACGCCATATCATGTCACATCATATCATATCATATATCATATCATATCACATCATGTCACATCATATCATATCATATATCATATCATATCATATCACATATCATATCATATCATATCATATGATATATCATATCATATCATATGATATAT
>WIPJ01006222.1:92920-111158 GCA_018155075.1 Cassiopea andromeda
ATGATGATGATGATGATGGTGATGATGATGATGATGATGATGATGATGATGATGATGATGATGATGATGTTCATATCATTATCATTATCCCTATCATGATCGTCATGGTAAATATGATGATACTGATGATAAGTAGTGATATTTGCCATAGTGGTTAAATGGGACGAGATATTGTGATTTGATTTCTAGTCAATTCCTATGACCACTTTTGCTAATTGTTAATTCCTTACAATCAACAACTATACAGCGTTGGATGCCGATATGCTAATTTGTTGAAGATGCATTCTCATCCAGCAGTGGCAGACCTTTTAAGGCAGTACGTGATATCTAGTAAACATCAAACTGAATTGCAATGGCGAAGCACAATGCAAGATACCGTAAATCGTCGATACCGTAAATTGTCATACCGTAAATTGTCGATACCGTAAATCGTCGATACCGTAAATCGTCGATACCGTAAATCGTCGAATAAGCCCCTAGAGGCTTATTGGAGGGGTCTTATTTCAAAGTTTGGCATTTTCCTAAAAAGTTTGACATATAAAACGACATAATTTTCTCAACCAAATAAATTAAGGAATTACAATAAAGCTATTTTGCAACTGAGATTTATTAGTCAATAACTATTTCTTCGTTATCATCACGAAAATTGCGTTTCTTTCTGCTTTTTTGTTTCTAGTCAAATGAAAAAATACTTAGTGGCTATTGTTCTATGGGGCTTTCTTGAAATAATATATTATTCTGCAATTACGCTTCCTTCCAACTCAGCTAGTCTAAAGCACGGCTCAGAAATGAATTTTTACCCCCAGCGAAGCGATTGTTGAAGTTGAGCCTGCGAAGGAGATTGTCATGGTAACTGGAAGAGACCAAAACAACAAGCCGTATTCATTTTATGATGGTGGCTAGAGTTGGGGAGAAAATGCGCTAGTTTTTGGGTATATTCCTTATTATTATTGGTTTTTTGGCAAGAAATGGATGTGGTTGCATTTTAACAATCTAAGTACTGTTGTGGTTAGTTATTCCGTGTGTGAGAATTTGTGGAATTCTGGCTCTTTACGGCAAGAGGCATCAGGTAAAGTTCATATGCCTTGTGATATGTTCTTTATTCTACAGTAGGCACATCTCGATGTGGTCATACGCTCTAGAATACAACATATTATACTTTTTCTAGCTTTCTCCGCCATCTTATAATTACAAACCTCGTAGCCAAGGAAACGTTTCTTATACAGCAATCTGCTGACCAACTGCACATCAGCCTGCAAGCCAGGGATTTAGCATGTTAAATGGCGTAGAAAAAGCACCAAACCTATTTCAAAAGGACTGATTTTAGACTCAAACTGTAATACTGGCATGGAATATTAGCAATCCAACTAGAAATCTTGCACGGTATGAGTAAATAGTAATTTAAAGTATAAATTTCTCACAAATATCTCATAATTCTTAAAAAGTACCTTGTTTCAATCCTAATAACTGTATGGATGCAAGATTACGAGTTGGATTCATAAATTCCAACATACATTTAATACAAGCATTCATGATTTTTCAAACAAATTGTTGTACAACCACTTTTTCTTGCCCACTTTAAAAAGGGCATATTCTGGCTTTCAAATTCGGTACCTTTGTTCATTTGATTGTTGCTATGACAACGTCAATTCTTCTGTCCAGTCTCTCTATGGTATTGGATAATACCAGAAAGTTTGAGCTCCGTAGCTGCAATATATACAAAGTTAACAACTTTTTACTATTTTCGTGAATGTCCTGGAAAGAGCCGTGCCTTAACGCAGTTGAGAATGAGACTCCATGGGGGTTATCCAGGGGGGATTTATTCGGAAAGAGGGGATTTTTCGAGGATTTACGGTAGTAGAACTTGGTGGGTTCTATTGGAAGCTTTTAGCTCCTATTCTATGTATAGCCCTTTCCATAGCTCAATTGTTACCCGTTTATCCACAAGTTCATGATTTTATTACATGTTACAGGGGCTGCATTCAATATTCTGCGATGGCCAGCCAAGTCTTAGTTTGGTGAGAGAATGTTTTCGTCTTTGCATGTTACATTAAAGCTATTGCAATTGCTATCAATAAATATGTACTCATTTTCAAATTACCATATAGTATCTCGTAACTATTAATAAATTTGCTAAAAGCTTAAAGTGCGTAGATACTGCATTGAAATTGTCGGTCAGGGAAATTATCCAGAATTCAGACTGAGAGTATAGGAATCATATCAGGTATTGAACTAGCAATGAAGTATACAATTGATTGAAAGAAATAGAAGCAATTGTTTGCAATAATTGTTTCTGAAAGAATAGAAGACAGTTTATTGTTTGGGGAATGCTCCTTCTGCTTTCGATGCAATATATTGCAGAATGGGGTTGCTGTTTTACTCGGCTTGAAGCACAATACAGTTAGAAAATATTTCTTTTGTTGTTTATTTCATAAGTAAAATATAACAGAAAGAATTTGGTACCAGAATCACCCAGATTTCTTTCTACTATCATAGCTATCGTTGTTGTCACTTGCATTTTTATAATGCTCTTTAGGTAAGCAATGGAGCCGAGTGCATCATGATCCTTAAAAAGTTCTATTTGGAGCATTGTACAGAAGCAATGAAACGAAAGCTTCGCAAATGGGTATGCACTTTAATGAACTCTTTAATTTTGTTAGGGTTTACTGGGTGGCTTTAATGTATTTGGAAGTTAAGAGCGAAGAGTATACACATAGACGAAGGAACCGAGGGCATAGGGGGCAAATTTGCGGTCACACTACACAAATTTATATCTTAAGTGTCCATTTGGATCTTGTAGGTAAGAAGTAGTAAAGATAGTCCTGTATACTCTTGTACGTAGGGGAATGCCTTTTAGAGAGGACACTTATCCTGAGCCATTGGCAAGTGAGGTAGGGTGGCCAGTTCCTTTCCTCGCCGTCTTTATCATCCCATTGTTGCCACCAGGTGCTGTTGGGTGAACAGTGAGCAAGCATTCAGTCAAAGCCTCGAGTCGGGCTCGATCCGTAAACCTTGCGTACAGCAGGCATAAACTCTAATTGCTATGCCACTTCGCCCATGCATCTTGTAGCATTGCCTTATTTTGCTTGTCAGGTTGCCCCTCTAAGATGCGTGACTCGATGTTTTCTGTGCCTTCTACATCCCTGAGTATGCATATGAATCTTTCGGGTGTTTGTGCAATTTGGTCACATTTGATTCTGAATATTTCTTGCTCGGCAGGTTTCACCGTACCCTGATGACTTAGAACTACAAAGCAGTTTGCAAGATAAAGTCAACTGGGACCATTACAGATCGCAGACTTTGGGTGAATCGTTAAGAAGTACCCGAATCATTCGTAGATTGCGTGATAAATGTGCGATTTAGTATCACTGTTAGTTAATTTTTGTATCAGAATTTATAGCGAACTTCGGCCACAGTTTGATGGATAGTGAAGCCTTCATCTCCCTTCCTAACATTCCAAAAAGATTGAGCTATCTTTTTTGGATCTACTTTCTTTTCTTAACTGTACGTTCAGTTCATTTGTTTAGGCTAATTACATTTTCGATCTCCGTTCTCCTTGAGTGCTTTAAGAAAACATCATTGGCTTACCTACTTTAAAATCTGGCAGTTGGTATTTGCTTGGTTGACAACAATACTTGCGTTGGTGTCAATCAAAAGTCGTATCCTTGAACGAGCAGCGATACAAAGGATGCCAAGATGATGCTCATTCGTGTTTTATCGTTTATATCAGGCTGTTTGCAGTGCAGTTTGATCATGTTCTAGTTCAAAGTATCCTAAGACTGCTAGGTTTTGCTTTTATGCATTCTAGAAGGCTTTGGAGTGGATTCAAACTTACGCAAACATTCATATCGACCTGCATCCATCTTTCTGTATTAGGAACGGAGCTTAGGTTAAAGAATTGTGATGAAGCTCTGATACAGTAATAACCCTGAAAAGGTTCTTAATTAGTGGTTTGGTGTTCTCAATTCCAGCTTTGTTCTAACCAACAAGGTTCTTACATACAGCACATGCTTTGCATGCATTTGCATTGCTTTTTGTACAAGAATTCTTGGTTATTCTTGAGAACACTTAAAGTCCGAATTCTTGTATAATAATCTTGTCATTTGTTGTGCAACTTGAAAAGCGCAGATATCTTCAGAAAATTTCTACTCATGAACTTTTAAATCAACAGCATGAAATCCATCATACAAGAACTATCCCCATTTCAGCCTCTTTGAGGTTCTTATTTAGGGGGTTCAAGCAATGGAATTTCAGCTTGAAGGCTCTTATAAAAACAGGTTCGTTTATGCGAGTTTCTACTGTATTTTCTTTTGGAAATGCAGTGTAAGCATTCGTTTCTGGTAGGATTATGCAAATAGGCAATTGATGGTTGCGCTTTGGATCGGTATTATTGATGGAAAGTGCATAAGTATCAAGAGTTTTTCAAGGCAGTAGGCCATTGCTAGTGGTACATATAGGCCATTTCTAGTGATACATATAGGCCATTTCTAGTGGTACATATAGGCCATTTCTAGTGATACATATAGGCCATTTCTAGCGATACATATAGGCCATTTCTAATGATACATATAGGCCATTTCTAGTGATACATATAGGCCATTTCTAGTGATACATATAGGCCATTTCTAGTGATACAAGGTAAATTAAGGCAGTTTGCTACATAGCATATGCATTATATAATTACCATGAATTTTGAAGACTATTATTTCGTAATAATTGTACAGACATTAAGAATTAATATTGTTTTTATGAATACTTAGAGTTTTTAAACAAATTTATTGAAGAAAGTATTGGAGTTTGTCTTCAGAGTTTCTTCTATATTGCAAGACTGAGCTGGTTTTTGAAATCGCAAGAGGCCTTGCCTCTATTTATGTGCCTTTGTACTACGTACATATATGTGTGCATGCAAGCCTGTATGTTTACATTTATTTTCTGTAAGAGTGAAACACTGTATGTACAAGAATCGGAACTGTTTTGTAATCAAGACTTTCATAATGACATTAAATTTTATTAGAAAAGCCAAACAAAGATTTTAAAATCTTGATATTTTATTTATAAGCAAGTACTTCAGCCTCTTCCAATCTCTTGGACGAAAAACTCCCCATTCCCTTGCACGATTTTGCCCCCCAAACCATTGCATTGACTCCCCAAACCCTTGCACGATTTTGACAAATGTTATTCAAATTCTATAGCAAAGGGCTCATTAATTGTATTACAAAGGGCTCATTTTGCATAAGCATACGGGTAAATTGGACTTAAGCTTAGTATGCTTAACAATTTTCCCAATTTGAGTCTGAAAGTATGCTTAAAGTATGCATAGTTTCAAAACTCATTTCATGGTCTGATATTGCATCTGATATGAACACTGTAAAGGTACCGGGTATGTCAATAGGGAGCTTAAGCAGCACATACGCTAACGTTAACGTTATCTTTTCAGACATGAGATGACAGTACAACTCTGCGTCACAGTCGTATGACCAGACATGAAGTCATACACGTGTACAGATGTCTGATACCAAACGCACACTTTTCCGTCTATTTCTGTTGCTGAATAAAATGTAGTAGCAATCTATTTAAGCAATTTTCAAGGCGCGTTTGGCAAGCAATCTATATTAATCCGTAAAACCTAAGGTGCCATGTTGTCAAATACTCACTTCCATTTTATTTCTTAATAAACTCCGAGTATTTCCAACAGTGTGAAGAATCATAGATATCATAAGTTAAAGACAATGTAAGCAAACTGCATTGCCCAACCGCTTCTCTTCTGCATATCAATCAATTAAAAGAAGCGAAAGCCATGAGGTTTTTAAAACATAGAATTTAAGAAATATTTTGCCTACTTTGCCACATTTATCATATCTACATTGGTAATGAATGCAAATATCTTCATGAAAACAATGTGTCGTAAAAGCAAAAGTTACACGTTGAAAAATGCTAATGTATGGCTCAACGTTAGCTTGGTGGAGCGAACGTTTATAAACAATGGGTAGAAACGCTAATGTTAAGGACATCCCTTCAAAACGTGGCAGCTCACATCGTTCTATAGGTGTTGGTATCATTGAGATGCCAGGGAAATAGATGATGACGCAATGTAGCTACCATTAACGGCCTATTTAAACGATCCAATATTTCAACCAACATTTCAGCCAACATTTCAGCCAACAAATTTTACAATTGTTGGGAGAGGTATTCAAATGACCCAACATTTCATCCAACATTTTTATGGAGGTTATGATTTGAATACGCTGTGAAGGAGCTATGCGTTTGAGGCTTGGAACCACGATCAAAATGCAAACAGCGCGTGATTTGTTAAAGGAAGAACGAATGCTCAATGCCAACAATGTTGGCTGAGGTTTTCAAGCGATCCAACATTTAAAAACAATGGAATTGTTGGCTACCATCACCCAACATATTTGACTAGAATCAAACTTCACCCAACATCGGAAAAGTCAATACTGGGTTACCCAACATGGTGTTGTGAAATGTTGGGTCGTTTAAACAGGCCTTTAGCGTATGTGCTGCTTAAGCTCCCTAATGTAACCAACATTGATCTTGTGTGAAATGTTGGATCGTTTGAACAGTGCTTAACTGGTATGTCACTGGTATGTCAATATAATACATGTGTCGATGCAATCTACAAATGAGAACTGGCTATCCTTTCTGATTTTTCTGCAATGTTGCTCGGCGTGACTATCATTCTCAAAAGATTATTGCATGCAAAATGCTGTCTCCTATCACTTAACCTCATCCTTTGTGTGATACTATTTCATACACTTGATTTGGGAAGAAGTAGCACTGAATGCTGCCCTCGAAATATCTTGCACTCAAATATCTTGCAGAGATAATTGATTAGAATCTATTTACCTTACAAGCTATAAGTAGGCAATTTTATTTAGAGAAAGGCCTCAGATAAAGCTGTTCTTGATTATGAATTACAGTAAATTGTACCACAATAGATGTAAGTGCAATAGATGCTAATGAATCTACAGAAGTGGTGAAATGTATTTTTATTTATCAAAAGGACAGTATATTTCGTTTCAATTTCCTCATTATTTTTCACGTTTGCAGCTAATATACTTTACTGTACCAACTTGTGCAAGAGTTTCTGCCATTATCAACATTGTACGTGAACATGAATAAATACAATAGACTAAGATGTATCCTAATAGCTTACTCCACAAGTGGGAGTTTTAGAACAGTTTCTTCCATATTGAAGTTCGTCACGCCCCCAACCCCATGAGCTCATCCCTTTAAACTAGTGCTTTCATAATTAAATGGAATTATGGCAAACAATTTTGGTGAGTATTCCCAATATCTCTTAGCGATCACCTACCTTCCTATATACAATTTCTTCATCTACAAAGAGGTATAGAAGGAGATATGCTTTATTCTTAATATCTTAAACAGACTCTAAATGTTTGTATGTTTTGTCCCACGTTGACTTTTTGATTTGTTCTTTTATTATTGAGTGTTAGTGCTGATGCTATTTTGTAATTAAGCACATCTATATCTAAGTGAAATTCTCTTATACTATAATTTGCATGATGCAATGATCAATGGATATTGTTTACTAAGGTGGCCCAGAAGGGACACCACACTTAAAACAAAAAGTAAGCACACAACAAAACAAAAATACGAACGCTGCAAACAAAAGATTAGCTTTTGCCATTCGTGATGGATCATTTCCTTAACGTGTTCAGAATCATTTGCGTGCAAGCCAATTCGCCGTTTCAGTGCGGAACTATGCAGCCTTTTTTCAGTGTCCGAACATTCATGCTAACAGAATGGCATTTCTCCAAAAAGCCTACGATTTACTTTTCTTGGAATCCCTTGTGAAAATAATGCTCTATTAATTTTCTTTCTGAACCACTTGGTATCGTAGACATCTCAACGGTAGCTAACCAAACTACAAAACCAATAACTTGTACAGGAGAAATCTATATGTGAGCCTGCGATAAGATACCGCTGACATGCGCACGCAGCCATTTTGACATTTGTTTGCACCAAGCTAATTTTTTGTTTGCAACGTTCGTATTTTTGTTTGAAGTGTGCTGACATTTTGTTTCAAGTATGGTGTCCCTTCTAGGCCCCCATAGTTTACAGCAATAGTCAAAACATTTGTTCCATACTCCAATAAACCCATTTAAATTGTACGTTTGCAGTGTAGAAACTGAAAATTTATCGTGCAATGTATCAGTAAGCAAGCAGGACGTATCTTTAAAGTAGTTTGTCGTGCTGCTGTTTTGTTCTCAATGCTGTTCCTCAGGTGAACCACTGCCCATTGCCAAAACTCAGTGGTTTCCTGTTCCACAATTATATTCTTTTACCGCGCATTATGCGATGCAAAAGGTTTTGCGAATCCATAATGGAGATTCATTTGGAAGTCTGCAATGGTATACGTCATAGTGTAAAGCATCAAGCAGAGACTCTTCTTTTCATTGAAAAGTTATCGAGCTAGGGTGACGAGGATTCCAATTTGATGAAGATACATTATTACTACCTTTGATGTTACTTAGTCTTCGAAATAGCCTTCGGATGTTGTAGAATAGGCCTTTAATGTATCCATTTATGTCTCTGTGCATTCTAGCATATATAAAGGGGTTTAAACAGCCGTTCGCAGTTGCTGGAATAAGAAAAATGTACGTAAGAGTGTTTGCGAGAATGATGTCAGGATTTGATGCATCGTACTTCACCAAATAGGTAAAATAGACGAAAGTAATTGTGTATGGCATTGAAAATGCAAAGAAGATTGATACTACGATGAAGAACATCTTCACAATTTTGGCATTCTGTTTGCTTCTCTGTTCCATTGCTCTGTTGTTTGCGTGCTTCAATGAGTTGCTTCTAATTGCACGAGCTGTTATGCTGTATGTATAGGACATAATGAAAAGTGGAATTACCATTGCGTAGACTACCCATACTGTTTGGTATATGAATGAACGGTCTCTTCCTATAATCTCATAGTTGTCACTGTAGCAAAAGTTGCTTTTTAATTGGAGTTGGAGGGTTAACGGTGTCACGGAGCCAATTGATGTTAGCCATATGAACGCTATGCTGGAACACAAAACGAACCAATGACGTCGATGTTCAAATGGCTTTGAAATGACACTGAAATGAGAGACAAGTTAAATTAGGCTTTAAAATGACCATCATGGTCAATCTTCTGCAGGAGCACCTGCTCGTGCCTAGGCCAGGGGGCAGGGTTTACACTGAGGGCACATCTATGTACATACAGTGGTGATTTCTAAAAATATTAACAAGGGGGGCTCTAGGTGCAACCACGCCTATATTTTGGGTGAGATCTAGCTGCAATCACGCCCATATTTTCAAAGACACGGATCTGGTACTTTAGTTTAGTACTCATAAAGTATAATCAATAATTAGAAATGTTTCAATTACCACAATGCAGTGAATAATTAATCATAGCAATACAAAACACGTTAGAAGCAAGGTCAAGACACTGTGATGAACTGCAATTTTAACAAAGGGGAGTCCGCCCCCTGAGCCTTCCTAGAAATTACCCCTGTGTACATACATGTATGTGTTTTTCAAAAGAGTAGATTTACGTCTTCAAATTTCCTATCCAGAAAGAAAGTGTTTAGCACACTGTTTTCAAAGTTGCCCCCAGAAAACTTTTCTTGAATAAAACTATCTGCAACGGCGGAAAATGCCCCCACACACATGACAGGAGAGATGAAATTGATATAAAATTGAAGACATCCTTTTGTAAAATATAATTATGCATAAAAGGCTCTTCTAGAACTCCCTGCCCCCCTTGGAAGAGGGCAGGGCCCTTCTTACCCCTCTTAGTGTAAGCGTCCCTGATTTTCTGTGCGTATTGAAAAGGGCTTGTTGTTGCTATTTGGATGGAAATGCTAATACACTACAAAATGCAACAGCAAGCAAATGCACTTGAAGCAAACCTGTTTGGTCGTTTAGCATAGCTGACATAGTGGTCTATTATGTTAGTCAATGTAACCATGAAAATAAAATTGAAATGAAACTGAAATGAAACTGAAGCATAACATAAAGAAAATGAAGCATTTTCGACAAATTGCTTTATGCTATAGATAGATAAATTTGCATGCAAAACAAGGAACTTAATTTTCATGCACAGCAAAAGAGGCTGAATTAAATAAATGGATACTAATACAAAGGATTTATTCAGATCAGATGCCAATACAAAGGATATATTCAGATAGAATTTGCTGCTGTTCATTTTATTTTGAGTAGGCTGTTACATCTAGCTTTTTCAGCTAATTAAGGACAACTATGTACGTCGCATCAAGGCATGGGATTCCTAGTTTAGCTTCCCTTCCGAAGGACGGCGGATTTAGCTGTTTTGGTCCTTCATCTGGCAGGTCGCTCAACCGGTTTCTGACAATACGCAACCATGCTTAACTTCAGTTAAGCTAATCAAACTGGTTGGGCCGCTAGCGCACTCACCCCCATTACTTGAGACAAAAATTCAGATTGAAAATTGGGTGATGTCTTGCAATGTGTAATGAGGCACCTGTTGACCAATTATATGAGTAGATATGATGGAACTCATGCTAAAATATATTGAAGCACAAGAAGTGGTGCCATTGATAGTACTTAGTTTAATAGCTTCATATGCTTACCGGTATCTGTCCAGTGAAATAAAAACAAGGGACCACCCTGAGGCACATATTGTTCCTTGCAGAACAGTAGGTAGAGCATAGCACATTGCTTCACCATACAACCAAGTGGAGTAATGAGTTACCAGGTCATTTATCATGACCAAGGGAGCTGCAATTGACGCCAGAAAGTCAGCACACGCTAGTGATAGCATATAAACATCTCCTGAATTTCGTTTCTTCTTGCGGTAACCAAGCACATAAATTACGACAATGTTGCCAAAAAATCCAAAGATAAACACCAGAATGTAAACTGCAAAGCAAATATCCTTGGCTGTGCCCTTAATAGGAGAAAACATTGTTTGATGATCTGCAACATCTTTTGAAGTAGTTGGTTGTAATGTTGAGCTCAAACGAATGATATTGCTGAGATTCATGGATGACGAGTTTACGAATAGCAAAGAACTATTTTCCATAGTGGTAGACATCAACTGTTGCTTTACATCTGAAATTTGTTCTTAAATCTGCTTTCGAAAACAAAGTTTAGCCAAACAATAGCTGCTGTTCCACAATGGTACATGTTATATCGTTGCTATTGCTATGAAATGTATATTTGGCACACTCCAATTAAAATTGCTTCTGGACTCTATCGTTTTCTGTATATTTTCCCTTCATTCAGTTGTTCCAGTATGTTGTTAGTGCTGGTTGTCAAGCCTTCCTTAATGCAACTTGAATACCTTGTGTGATCGTGACGCTTAAATTAAATGTTTTACAGCTTGTCGATTAAGCACCTCATCTTCATAGAGAGAGCAGATTTATCTGGAGTCATTCAGGCAGTCAACAGTTTTGCCATACAACAGAAGAAGCACTTCTTTAGCACAATTCGTCAAAACTCTAGCAACATGTTTTGCATTCTAGCCTTTAAAATTGGCTTGCTATATAATCAAAAGCAGGTGTTGTACCTAGCTAGAAGTAAACATTCTCTGGATAACAGGCATTCGTGATAAAATTAATAATAAAACATTTTTTCAAACAATAAAAAAATGCACATTCAAGGTTCTGATACTAAAGGCAAAAGAGATCTCTTTATTTTTCGGGAGATGTGTTTTAAAGGTTGATTCACTGTCAAGGACTAAAAATGTTTACAACATGTTTACAAATCTTTGCTTGAATTCTTTGCCAATGCCTTTAATTTTTTACTTGATATCTTGTCGATTCATTGTTAGATTTATTGATTCGCTGGCTGAATTATTCATTAAACTTCTGAATATTCATTATTGTTTGCTTGAGTTCCCAATAGAATTCCCTTTATTTTGATGATATTGATTGACCTAGGAAGTATTTTAAGACAGGCGGTCAGCAGCAAAGCACTTTTCTTTGCTGCTGGTAGCAAACTGAATGCATTGTGGCAGGTGTTTCTGCTATATTTTAGCCAAACTTGCTTTGGGGCAAGTTAGTGACAGGTGCAAACAGCCTGTGCTAGCGCTGTGTGTTGCCATCTGCATGTTGCATGTTGTTTTAATTCATGTTAATTTTGAAGAATCATGCCCTATTTGTTTCAATGAAAGGAAAATGTAACATATTTTAGATTAAACTGACTTTGTAAAACGGTTTCACTTACAGAATCAGCTGAAGCAAGCCAGTTGAGTGTATTTACTTTCATCAATATTAAAATATTTTAATAGTTTAATTGGCAATCATCCACAGTACGTAATACTCTACAATTTGAAATATCATTTTGCAAAAAAATTATTGACTGTTATCACTTCTCAAACCAAGAGCGGTAAAATCTGCTATGGGACAATAAAGTAAAGCCCTTATAATGTGCTTCTGATCTCAGCTGTATCTAATAGCTTCAAAACAATCAAAGAGTAGACTCTAGTATGTTGCAAAATGCTAGTAGAAGGTACATGAAACTCGTGCCAGCACGAATTTATTTGACCCGAAGAAAGGTTATAAAGCTCCCAAAGTGCTTCATGTATTTGCACATAGTTTAAAAAATGGATAAAATAGTGGTTTCTATTAATTTTATGGCTTTTCGTTAAATATTATGCTGCCGAATTTTGATGTCTTTATGAGCAAAAGAATGTTACACACCTCCCCGCGCTGTGTGAGAAAGCATTCTTAAATGATTCTCCTGTTGGAAAAAAGCTAACTTGAAGCCCAAGAAGGAGGAAATAATAGACATAAGTTTGATGATACAGTTCTCAGAACCTGTAGAGATCTCTCTGTTGATCTCACCCCCCATTAATTATGAAACCTGCTTATTTTGAAAATGCAATGTTATTGCAAATATAGATACTTGGTTTTCAGTTATCTTCAATATGAGAAAAATGCTTTTGCATAAGAATCGTAGGCTATTTTTGTGACAGCAAAGAAATTGTCATGGCAATATGGACATTAAACTTTCAACTCTATTCAAAATGAAAGCATCATGTCGCCCTTAGATCATGAGATACAGCAGCAATATATACCAGCATCCAATATAGAAGTTGTGCCAGCATTAGCTTCATCTTGGATGTATTGGAAAAGATAACCATATTGCAGGCTTTGCAAAGAGGAATCTTTTGAGGTATGCAATGCTTTAATCCATCTTTCGCACATACAATCTAATAATTCATTTCTTAATTTTACTACTTTTTAGTGCTTAAGTATATAGTTGGTGATTTATAAAATGATTGACCATATATGGAGTGAAAGAAAACAATGAAATAAATGTATACAACTCAAACAAATACACAAGCTAGAGTCTACCTTTCTGCTGTAGGACCAATTTTCTCCTTTTTTCTTTTCTAAAATCAAACTCCTACTGTCATTTTAAAGAATGATGATGTTTGCTTTCGTTGGATATGCTGCGTTTAAGAGTTCGCCAGAGAGAGATAAGAATTCATTGATTGCTTTCTATCGATTCCTAAATAAGACTGACTTATGTTCTACACAATGCAAGAGGTTCTGCACATGTCGACTACTGCCCACTAGGGCCAGGGGTATGATGACAGCTAGGGACTTAACACAATCATTACAGATAGATATCCAGTCAAGGCAAGATTAATACAAGTTCGATGAAGATGAAGACGTACCACTGTTCTTCTTTTGGTTGCATCTTCCAAGGAGTTGTCTGACGTTGTAAAATAGCCCCTTCAAGTATCCATTTACATCCCTGTGCATTCTGGCGTAGATTATAGGGTTTACACAGCCATTAGCAGAAGCTGGGATAAGCAGGGTGTAATTCAAAGTGTTGATCAACTCATTTCTTGAATTTGATGGGTCAAAATGCAGCATATACAATGCATAGAAATAAAAGGCTGCATACGGCATGGTGAGCAAAATATAGATAGCGACAATCATGAAGAACATCTTCACTGTTCTGGCGTTCTGTCTGTTTCTCAGTTCCATTGCTCTGTTATTATCATGTTTCAGTGTGTTGGCTTTTAGTGCACGAGCAGTAAGGGAATATGTAACAACCATAATTATGTTGGGAAGGATTATACCATATACTACCCAAACAGTAACATGGATGAATGAGCTCTTTTTGTCCAGGATCTCGTAGTTGTTAATCCAACAAATACTATTCTGAAGCTGAAGCTGGAGAACCGATGGTACAACTACGCCTAATGATGAGAGCCAGACAAATACCAAACTGCAATACAAGGTAGGCATTTGATCTCTGTGAGTCAATGGCTTTGCAATGATACTGTTAAGAAAAGTTAGACATATTATTCCTAAAGGGCAATATCATAACCTCAGAACTAAATTCAATGGAATTTTTATAAAGTACTTTTAATTATCAACAATCACAGTCCAATGCACCGACTTTCAAGCATTTTTTCAAGCACTGTGCACACATCAAATCAGTGATCTGATAGAAACTGTAGCTGGTCAAATTTTATGTATCCATCAATTTCAATAATAACAAAGAGACTTGATCTTAATAGTCAGAATGAAGTCTCCCAAATATTGGTGCTTGGATATTTGCTTGCAAGGTCTACTGAACTGAAATAACACGAAAAATTGGAGATAGCATTTATTCTGCAGAGTTCTTGCAATGAAAGAGGCTAGCTTTCGACGTGTTGCCATTGAAGTAAGTAATTTATTGAAATATTTAAAACAGTGATTTTTGGAACCAGTCATTTATAGCGCTGTATGCAGCGGTGGGTTAGAATTTAGAAACTGTTCAAAAAATTTTGTACCTCCTCTAATTTTACCGAAAAGTTTTCATGTCCCATTAAAAAATAAGTGCAAGGTCTCATACCACATTTCTAAACTGTTTTCAAGAAGTTTCATACCTTCAATTGTTCTTTGAGAAATTTTCATACTATCCCCAATCCTAACTCTCCCCGATACCTAGAATTATAAATGACTGACCCCTTACCTGTATCTGTTCAGCGAAATAAACACTAGTGACCACCCAGATGCACAAATGGTAGCCAATGAAAAAGGGTTCAAAATGTAGCACATAGCTTTACCATACAACCAACCAGAGTAGTCAGTTATTAGGTCATTCAGAAATACCATTGGCATAAAAAGTGATGCCAAAAAGTCAGCACATGCAAGTGACAGCACATAAATGTCTCCTGAGTTTCGCTTCTTCTTGCGATAGCCAAGTACGTAAAACACCATGGCATTACCAAAGACTCCAAAGAGCAATACGAGGCTGTAGAGTACATAGCAGAATTGCTTTGCCACACCCTGAACAGGAGCGAACTCATATGAGAGAGGTGTTGCAGCTGTTGGCTTCGTTGGCTGTAGCATTGAATTTGCAAATGTAACATTTCTCAAAATCAAAGAGGAAGAGTTGAGAAATGACGATTTATTGAACATTTTCTAGAGAAAAGACTGCTCCTAAAAGTTTCATGTATTATGATTAATTTGATTTACGTTGCATATATTGCAGCATAACAGTTGTTGCACCTTATGCATTTGTCTGAGTACTTGCAGAGCTACCAACTCAAGGATGCATTTTCCACATCAATTACTGATAAAAGCTTTCTCCTGTCATTTGGTAGTGTAAACTCGAATATGAGAACAACAATGAATAATAGAACAACATCTGGCATTTTCTTGCTGATTTGCTGAACTTAAGTTCTAAGTAATGTTTTCTTAGGATCTTTCAAGGTGTACTTTCCAGTCATGCTTTCACAAGTGTAGTAGCGATGCCAGAACAGCCTTTAAATCAAGAACAGCCTCATTAATTTTTGTGAAGTATCGAACTGATTGACCATGTACGTCGATATTATTACTAGTAAAGAGAACAACGTCATTCAACATGCAGCAAAATTTGAGCAGGGAAAGAAGCATTCCAATTGAAAAATGATTCCGCAACTACAAAGCAATTCAAACAAAACTTGAAAAGATGAGTAAACATGAGTAAATTCGTCGACCATCAATGGTTTGATAAGCAGGTATTGTGTTCAGCTGCTGATAAACACTTTTTCAATTCAAAATTCTGTCGATACTATCCAGGGGATAGCATGGGGACGATCTTGCCCACTCTAGCCTGTGCATTACTTTGAATCTTGATCTTGCTATTATTTTTTTCTATGCCAGAGATTATAGATTGAAGCTCTCTACTGATGGTTACAAAGAGGCATTCCTCGACATTGTGAGGAATTTAATTATAAAAATTGTTTCTGGGGGCAAGCCCCCAGAACTATGTGCTGCCTTTATGGCTCTATAAAAGACATTGGTAATATGATAGCTAACATAGGTGTGGTGATCAAAACACTTCTGATTTGAAACGACCACACCCACTTTACCACACCCTAAAATTTATGACTGCGTATATACATCCAAACACACATATGCAAAAGAAACGTAACAAAAAGGAAGCACACCACTCTACAGATTATAGTGAGATAGTTATTGGGTAATTTAGTGTTGACAAGACACAATTGCCTATCTATGTATATGTATGTACCTACACAGAGGTAGATTTTGGTCTTCAAACTCAACAATTTTTAGTATATTGTTCTCATAGCTATATATACTATGGCAGGTTGGGGTCTGGGGGCTTGCCCACAGGAAAATTCTCTTCATCCAAACTGTTAAAACGCCAGAAAATGCCCATTTGCAAGGTAGGATAAACGCAAAGAGTTCAGTATGAAGGGAAATTCTTGCCCCTCCTGCCCCCCATGGAAGAGGTATCTACCCCAGAAGTTCGCTAAGGTATCATTTTGCATTAGCGCTGGAATAAAACTCTATCACTATCCAGTTCGCATGTTGGTGTTCCTAACTCCTACTATAATCCTTGAATCAACACAAGTACCCAAAGTTTTAGATTCCACAGTAATTGTGGAAATTAAACCTGCCCTACACCGCATTGGCTGCCAAGGCGCGGTCGCATAACACGAACACGCAGGGTGTGTTTTAATCTACCCTTTCCGTCTGATAGAAGAAATTACTCATACCTTGCAAGAATCGCTGTATAACCTTTACCCACTTCTACTCGATGAAGTGGTAAGAATCTCCTTGCAACTTCATCGGCTACAGCGGGCCGATTTCCAGCCCAGGTCACACCATCTCCCAAAAGAAAATCCTCTAAATACACTTACAACATGATACTGCTCAATCAAATACTGCTTGCACTCTAGCAAAAGCTCCATTATGCCACAGTTTGTATGTGACACTTTCGATTCAAGTGCCAAGGAGTAGCCACAGTTTACTGACACATGACATGCCAACCCCCTGACTCTCTGACATTCTAACAGGAAATTTTACTCCCGACGTGCTAATTACAGTAGTTATCTCTCATCAGGTCTACCTTTTATGCAAATGAAGGGAATTAAGAGGGACTATAAATGGGCTGTCACTTGATGGATACACCTCCCGTCTCCTACGCTTATGCATAGAAATGTAAAAGATAGAGATGAAGGTGCTGCAGCTCTGTAATTAAAGAACACAATGCTTCAGAATGTTACTTCTAGAAAAATTAGAGAAAATCCCTGCACGCTACTAATATCTACCTGAGTTGGTTGAATGGAGAACTATTGGAATTTCTTACTGACACAATAGTAGTCATATTTCGTGCTTCCTAATTGCTTTTATGACCTTTCCAATTAACGGCATATTACGTTCTCCACCATGTGTACAAGTTTTCAAACATTCTACTCGTCCCAAGCAAGCATACATTTGCATAGGTCGCTGCATTTTTAAAGATATCTGATTCTACATTCTATCTTGTCATTGTGAGCTATCTTGCTATATCACCATATGCAGGTGATTCTGAGTTCTAGGTAGACACGCTACCTTCTGTAATATTAATGATGATCCATTAATGATAGGCATTAATCATAACTTCTATGAGCCCTTCACCAATTATACCAAGCTATTTGTAACACTACTCAGAGGAGAAGCCAAGAGAATACAACAAATGTTCTTTATTTGCTAACTGAAACTTATCTGATTTCAAAAGCTAAAACTTGTTATCATCAATAATAGTCCCAGCTTCCATCCCAAGGTTTTATCATTACTTTCCTTTTAAATCACTCTCTGACTCAACTCAACTCTATATGGTCCTCTGCACAGAGTAGCTTGCCAAAGAACATTTTTAACTTCACAGTTCGGTACCTCAACAACACACTGGCTAATCGCACAAATCTTCACAAATGGAAGCTCTCTTCATCACCTGACTGTTCTTTTTG
>WIPJ01006222.1:111260-122661 GCA_018155075.1 Cassiopea andromeda
CTTCTTCATATCGTTGCAGGCTGTAAGTCATATCTTGAGGATGGCCGATACACATGGAGACATAATTCAGCTTTACATTTCATTGCATCTACATTGCAATGCATCAAAAACTCTACTATGTATGCTGATCTCCCGGGCTTCCTCTCACCTTGCATTATAACTGGTGACCACTTGCGGCCTGATATGCTTATCTCCACTGGCTCGGATACTATATATATCATAGAACTCACTATTGGGTTTGATACTAACATCAATCTAAACGCTGCGAGAAAGAAAGAGAAATACATACAACTTACTCGTGATCTTTCTCCGAAGTACCGTAGTGTCAATTTCATTAATCTCTCCATTAGCTCACTAGGTGTTTTTGGGAAATCTTGTAACTCTTTCATTGCCATGTGCAATGATCTTAATGTCGACAAACAGAACTTAAATTATGCCTTAAGGAAATTAACTGCCATCATCATCCGATCCACCTACTATATATTCTGCATGAGAAACAAGCCTTGGACTAACCCTGATCTTCTTACTTACTGAACTATAAGGTAATTACACTGTTTTCACTTTGTAGTTTGGTTTTCTATTTTTTTTGTTTGTTTGTTTAATTTAATGACTAAATGTAACCTTGTCAGCCAGATACAAATTACCTGTATTCAGAGAGATTTGTATTTGTAAATTTTAGTTTGAATATATACACGAGAAGTTTCAAAAAAGAAAAAAAAATAATTGTGAGTATAAGTTAACTGGGGGAAACCGACACTATAAATGACATCAGAGAGACTCCACCTACTACTTACAACATTACACGTAACAACTCAATTAGCTGCACACGTCAAGTCGGGACATTCATTATAATCATGTGCAATCCAGAATGTTACTATCTAACAATGTTTCAGTTTCCTAATGCAGTTCTCCCTGGAAGGCTTTATTTAGACATCAAGACGTGAATGTTGAGAATTTGTTATTGAGATGAAGTTGAGCCCCATGCAGGCAAAACGACTCTGTAAGCTATGATATGGCGATAGATATTTCGAAGAAGTGCATGGTGGTATTGGCTCAACAGATCAAATAAACTGAAAATAATTTCTTAAGCAGAACTTTAAGTAATTTATTAGCCTTAAGACTCGGTAATTTTGTGAAATGAAGCTAATAGGCGGATAGCTGAGTGCCGCATCAACAAAGTTAAATCCTAAATGAATAATATTTGAAAGGTTAGTCCAAATAAAGCCCAGAAGTATGCATAAAGTAGTACTAAGTTTTCTATACTTGCAATGCTACTGATGAACATAGCTAAGAACATACAATCAAATGTTTCAAACTATCAGATTCATCACGAAGTTTTTAGCAAGCAATTGGAAATTAAGACAAGAGAGCTGAGAACTAACATTATGTAAAAGCTATAGCATTTTGCTTTATAGAAAGAATTCCATGATAAATCTGATATTGTGAAACATTTAATAGTATTAGAACTATTAATATGTTCTTAGCTATATTCATCAGTAGCATTGACAGTATAGAAAATTTTGTACTTCTTAAGGTATACTTCTGGGCTTCATTTGGATGCCGAAGTCCTTGTAGCCATTCAAAAATTATTCATTTGTAATGCCATAGGTATAGCTTTCAAACTCATAGTTTGAGTAATATTATTCATAGATAGGAGTTAAGGTATTAAAGTAAAGCTATACTCTGGAATGGGATATGTTGAAAGTTAATGGAGAGCATTCTAATTTTTTGCAGAAGTACTTCTATTGGTCTTGCAACATCATTTTTCATTGATCCTCAGAATACCTTTTCGCAGATTTTGTTGCATTTCTCTGTGCATTTTAGCAAAGATAATAGGGTTTACACAGCAGTCGGAAGAAAATAGAATGTGAAAAATGCAAACCAGAGTACTTGTGGACATTGAGATCCGATGTAACGCATCATTTACTAATAAATAGTTATAATAGAAAGTGCAGATTGAATGTGGCATTGTGAGAACAAAATACCCAATAAAAATTGTAGCAAAAATTTTCAAAATCTTGCCATTCTGTCAGTTTCTCTGCTCCATCGCTCTGTTATTTTCATGTGTGTGTTTTTCCTTAATGCTAAACCAGCCAGGCAATAAATAATGGAGATAGCTATGCCAGGAATGATCATTTAGAAGACAATCATAACTTGAACTGATGAAATAACTGACTCTATCTGTATTCTGAGTGACGTCGATAAAACAATCATAATTAGAGAATGTTGTTTGCAATGCATCTGGTACAACTGCACTAATTGACGATAACCAGACGAATAGAACACTGCCACACAGCGCTGACTTCTGCTGGTTGTGAGCCATTGGATTGGAGCTAACACTGCAAGAAGTAAAATGCACAATTTCATGCCAAAGTCAAGAAGCTCTCAGCAGAACATTTTTCGGAGAACATAATCTTAAAATATTTAAACGTATAATTTTAAAGCCAGCTGTTAATTACTATGATGAAGAGGAGACGTTATGTATAGGTAATTAAAAGACTACACATAAAAAATGATAGTATATTATCACGAGGCACATCCAGCAGCAAAAATAAATGCTGAAGTCCGAAAGCTTGCTCCTAGAAGGTATGTTAGGCTCACTCTCTAGGCCTTTAACAAATGCCTTTCTGCAGCATGAGATTAAAGTTGCTTTTATCATTCATTTTATACCAGGAAGGAAGGAATTGCCATTCCTACTTATGCACACGTTATATTATAATCACTATATGCCAACTGCATGTAGACAAGTAAAGACGATTTTACCGATATCTATCAAACAAAATCAAAACAAGAAACAAAGCAGAAGGCCTTGCTGTAGCTTGTGACATTCCAGGCAGTACATAGCATAAGGTCTTGCCAAATATCCAAGCAGTGTGATTTGTTATTATGTCATTCACCATGAGAAAAATTAGAACCAATAATGCAAAGAAATCAGCACATGCGAGTGATAGAATGTAGATATCTCCTGAGTCTCGCTTTTCTTTTGAGATATCAAATGACTTAGAAGACGAGAATGTTGCCGAACATTCACGGCACAGCATGAAGTCATTTCAATCCAAAATTTCTGTGCTATTAAATGAGCAGAGAAATTGAAGACTGTAAAAGTGCAATCAGTAAGCAGTCCCACCTGAGTTTCGTTTACAACAATTTCACCATCCATCTTAGCCATACAAGCGAGTAGTAATGATAACCGATTAGTATTCCTCTACAAGATTACCAAGCTGAAATTGCGGTATGTCCTTTTTAGATAACTACGAAGCTATTGAAACTGCAAAGGAGATAAGGACAATGTGTTTTTATTAGAGAGCAAGGACTGCACCTTTAAAAATTGCAATAGTTTAACTTATTCGAATTGCTTAGTAGTGGTTAGCGGCAGCTGCACTGTGGCTTATAGTATTGATAGTCTTCCCTTCAACTTAGAACTATGCAATTTCGGTGTCAGCAAACTCTATTTATCAAAGTCCGCAACTTCGTTTGCAATATGTTCAAAATTAACAACTTTGCTGTAACATGTCCCAGCAGTGTTACCGGTTTCCTCAATGCTAACATCAGTGTTGGTTGGAGCTTGATGTCAGAAGTGCTCCACTAAAATACTCAATCACGTTCTAATTATAGCACTGAAGCATAGACATGTGAAGACTAGATAGGCAGGTGTTTCAGGTGTATAAGTGAAAGTAAACAGTAGTCCAAAAGCTTTAAACGAATGAATTGTGTAGCAACGGTTGTAGAAATAGTGCAAAAGTACTGTTAATGGCCGTCCAAATGTCCTGCATCGTGTGCCAATTGTTTAAGAAAGCGGGGGGATGATGAATCTTGTAAAAAAGTTAAAACAATGAATAATAAAGCATCTCGCAGGATTACACCTTTACAATTGTGTACCACTGCACTTATTGTTGTTATTTGTGATATCTGTCTTTTCTTGCACCTTTGATTCTGTCATGGCTTCAAGTTCCTCACATTCCTTTCTCTATATAGCTAAATTTAATATATTCTCATTTCCTTTATTTTTCTCAGCTTAGCTTATGTTAGAATAAGTAGAGGACTCAATTTCATCTACTTCTTGTCTGCTTCATTAGTTTACTTTAGGAATTTAATCAATCATCTGTTCTTTCTCTCACTTTGTATTGCAAATATATGTAAAGGAAATCTGACATCTCTTGAGGGTAGGCCTATTCAATAGAAATTGCAATCTTAGTAAGAAATGGGAGACCAGTAAAAAGATGACAGACAATGTACTTAGCTTCATACCGATGTCAAAGATGGAGATTATCAACTACATGTATGACAGATACTAGCGACATATGCAATAGAGACATAAATTGTACTATCTGGCTCAGGTGATACTTACTCGAGTATTTCAATGTCATATGCATGCACCAATTGTCGCTAAACGAGGCTATCCATAAAAGACGTCTGCACCTAATGCCGAATTAGCAGTAAGTAATCATCCTTTAGGGCGAGGTAGCATAGTGGTTAGAGCGCATACCTCCCGTGCAGAAGGTCTACGGTTCGAGTCCTACTCGATGCCTAGACTGAGTGCTCGCCCACTGTTCACCCAGCAGCAAATGGGTACCTGTTGGCAACACTGGAGAGATAAAGGCGGCGAGGAAAGGAACTGGCCACCATACCTTACATGCTGATGGCTCAGGATAAGTATCCACTCTAACAGGCACTCCCTTACGTACGAAAGTATATGGGACTACCTTTACCTTAGTTATCCTTTGTTTTAGTGGATGCATTGAATGTATGCAATTTGTGTCCGCAAGGACAGGGAGGTGGACTGTTAAGTAAAAGGTGGACACACATGGGCATTTGGAGGGTAAAAATTTTGCATAATTGTGCTCATCTCTCATGAATGACCTCAATATATTACATTATATATTTCAATATGTTACATTTGAATAACAAAGAAACTAATTAGAAAGATCACGAGCTGTATTTTACCTATCATTAAACTACCATGCAAAGTTTTGGCTCTTCCATCACAGTTCAATATATTTATACAGTGATATTTTTGTTAAGCAATGAGTGTTGTTCTATTGACATAGAACAAGACCACTGTAACGGCTCAATTTTTTCATGCTTGTATTTTTTAAGCATAAGTAGTGGTGTTTCCTGAAAGAAAAGCCGATGTCCTAAAATCTTCTATTGAACCCAGGTATATCTGAGATTTTTAGAACGTAACTCAAAAAACCATTCATGCCGTATAAAAATATATATGCAACATCAAGAAAAGAATGCATGAATTTTGACCCTTAAAGCTGTACATTTCAATCAATTCACGCTTTAATCAATTTATGCTCCAATCGCTTTATGTTTCAATTATAGCTATACAAGATTTAAAATTCCAGTTAGGTTTATTTACTGGTAATGATAAAGTTAGTAACTGATTGTTCTAACTGATAGCTTAAACATGACATCACTTAAATTCGGAATGAAGTTGAATGCTGATAAATGCAAAATTATGATTACGGGTGGTAAAGATGAGAGACATGGACAGGTTAATATCAGAATTGATGATAAGGAAGTCGAAACCGTTGATAGCTTTTGCTACTTAGGATCCTACAATACAGATGACTGCAACTCATCTAGAGACATCAGAGCTCGTTTTGCTATGGCATTAGATAAGATGACACAACTAAATACCATGTGAAGAACAAAAAAATTTCGAAAAAATCTAAAATCAGGTTGTTAAGAGGAATAATTTTATCAGTAGCTATATATGGCTGTCAGTCATGGAAACTTACGAAAGAATTGGAAGCAAGAATTACAAGCTTTGAATTTAAATGTCACCGACGGCTGTTGAGAATACTGAATATTGAACATAGGTCAAATGAAGAAGTAAAGAACCGCATTGAATTAGAAGTTGGAAAGGTCGTAAATTTGATAGAAGTGGTGAGAAAAAGGAAGCTATAGTGGATGTTGTAGTTAGACAGAGTGCTGATAACTTAGCGAAGACAATATTAGAGGGTATGGTTAATGGCAAGAGGAGGAGGGGTAGACCAGAGAAAAGCTGGATGAATAACATCATTGAATGAACTGGGATGAACGCGGTGGATTTGATAAAATCGGCTCGAGACAAAGGTATGGAAGACTACTGATGGGCAAATCACAGTTGTGCTCATACAAACTGATGGTTAAGGGACTATGATGATGATGATGATGATGAATGATAAAAGTATAGCGATGACTTTTGGTACACTTATTATGACTTTAAGTCCATAAAACGTGGGGATGTCAAGTTTCTTTCATAGAATTCCTCTATAGATTATGATTGTGGTCTAATACTTTACCACCTGGAATCCAAGAAGAAAGTCAGCTATCTATAACACCCAACATATCAATCGATATGGGAACAATTTGATTTAAATTTTGTACACTGAAATGCTTTCTTTACGCTTTTGCTAGATCAGAAGTGACTATAAGAGAACTAGATCTTAATTACAACAAAGCTGCTATGCCAAGCCATCTTTACATTGATAGAAATCTTGTATGATCTAAAGCTATGAAAATAATCTAGGAGAATTGATTTAGGCTATCAAGAGGTTTGTTGCATTTTTAGCTGGACTATACAATAGTTGTTCCAGAAAGGTGCAAATTGTGTGTAGGAATTCATTCACCAAGAAATACAGTCTTTCATCATAGTTTTGCAAGCCAAAGATGCCATTCATAACCTTCATTGTCTCAGAAAAGTTGTAGCTGCAGCACACAATAGTTCGTTGAAAATACATTTATGGTAGTTGGAATTGAGAGTTGCATCCAGGCCAGTTGAATTAGGGGCCTATAGATGCTCAGCATACAGATAAGGAGATGATTTATCCATGCTTCTTACTCTCCATTTCAGACTCGATATCTTATCTTCGATGTTTTAAAGATAATAACCAACTTTAGCAATATGAACTATGCTTACAGCAAGTTCTTCACCGAAGAAATGCACCTAGGGCATTTTTTATGTAAAGGTCCTAAAATTCACTTTACTTTATTTAAGAAAGAGGTCGACCAGAACACACAAAAATACGCAGAGATTTGCATGGAACCTTGAGTTAGCCTCCCAAAACAATGGCATTTACTACCTCTCATTCTACTTTTACTACTACAGTAGTCTTAGGTAGATTTTGACTTTCTGCATGCTAGTTTGCAGCTCTAGCATTATTGTAACAAGAGAACTGCTCTTTCTTTCTGTTCTCAGCAGCAGCCCTTTATTATAGTCAATTCGATTCATAATGCAATGTGCTACTGTTTTTAGGTCATTCACTTATCACAGTGCTATTTACCACACCAGGTTTAGCACAGTGTTGATTATCAAGAATCTCTCACTAATTTTTCCTACCTGAGTTGGATGACTTTTTATGGATGAAGATGCCTGACCTTTGATGCAATTGAAGTTTACGTCAATTGTTCGTGTAGTGCTACAAATGGACATGCCAAATTTGGCACTATTTTTAGAGTACTTACCTTTAATGCTGCATAATTTTTGCATTACATGAGAGTGAAAACAATGAGCTTAGATCACATGCCATAACTTCTATGAGTCCTTCACTACCCACTTATACCAAGCTATTTGTAACGTTTCCTGGAGGAGTAGCCAAGAGAGTACAATAAAGTTCTTCATATGCTAACTAAAGCACTTGCTGTACTTTTTAGTTTAGTACTTACGTTGTATGTCGTGGTACTTTACCTTGATGCAGTGTGTTAAAATCCCATGCTTTTGTAAAATCTTGTTGTGTTAGTAAACCTCCATGTTGTGTCAGTATCACCATTTCCAGGCAATGTATTAGTGTCTGTTAACGCGTCCTGTGTTCTGACGTAAAATGTGTTGTGTAGTGCCTAGAGTATACCATGCGCATTGATGTTTTAATTCCGTCTTACGGTTACAAAGAAAAAGCAAAGAGCAAGGAATAGTCTCTGTGAGTTAGTTTTACTTCAAAATCGAAAATCGTCTCTTAAACAGAGCGTTTTGCAATCTATCAGTCTTGGCATTCGACCATATTGTAAAAAGAAACCAATAGGTAGATAATTTAGTGCTGCAACAGAAAGATTAAATGACAAAAGAATACGTTCTGAACGGTTTATCTGAAGGTGAACTACATTATCAATGATTGCTATGTTACTGACGAAGATAACTAAGACAATATTAATAGTTGCAATGGTACTAAATGTTCTACACTATCAGATTTATCACAAAACTGTTCTTTTTATAAGCACACAATGATATAACTTTCCTCAGCTCTCTTGCTTTAATTTACTATAACTAGTTATACACAGTAATGCTATTGAATTGGAGTTCAAATTCGTGGTTTGACTTCTCTTGTTCATAGATAGGAAGTAAGGCATTAAAGCAAAGCCATCCTACACTCTGGATTAGGATATCTTGATGGTTGACAAAGAGAACTCCAATTTTTTTTCAGAAATGCTTTCATTCGTCTTGCAACAGCATGTTTCCTTGATCTTCTGAATGGCTCTTCTTAAATATTGGTTTATTTCTCTGTGCATTTTAGCATAGATAATAGGGTTTACACAGCTGTTGGCATAGAATAGGATTTGAAGGATGTGCATCAAAGTGTATGTAGACGCTGCGATCTGATGCGAGGCATCATACAAAAACAAATAGTTACCATAGAAAGTGCAGACGGCGTACGGTATTGTGAGGACAAAATATATAATAACAATTATGGCAAACATTTTCACAATCTTGGCATTCTGCTTTTTTGTGTGCTCCATTGCTCTGTAATTTTCGTGTTTAATCGTGCTTGCTCTCAATGCAACACCAGTGAGACAGTATATGACAGCGATAACTATACCAGGAATGAACATTGAATAGACAATGATCATTGTTGAATTAATGAAAGAACTACGTCTATCTGCATTCCGTGTGACATCGATGAAACAGTCATAATTAGAGAATGTTGTTTGCAATGCATCTGGCACAACTACACCAACTGATGATAACCACACGAACAAAATACTGCCATACAGTGATGGCCCCTTTTGATTGTGGGCTATTGGCTTGGAGATGATCCTACAAGAAGGAAAGTGCATCATCTTCATTCACAATCAATGCACTCTTAACAGTAGCATTTTGGGGAGCATATTACCTTACTATGCTAAAAGGAATAATCCCAGTTTCATCTGTTAATTGAAATCATAAGAGAAGAGGAGTATATGTGCAATTAGAATAAGGAAGCTACAAACCAATATACAAGTACATCTTCATGAGGCTTCTACAGCCGAATAGGTGAAAATTGGAGTCCAGAAGCCTGCTTGTGAAAAACTTTCAAGGGTCGTGCTCCCATCAATAAACAAATTTCTACAACATAAGTCGTAAATGCCTTCCTCTTAGTTCATTGGCGATGGAGTAGATAGTTCCCAACTTTCTCCTTGTGGCATCCTTCTCTTAACTTTTTACAAGTATAAATAAAAAGAGGTGTAAGCTATCTTCACCCTTCATCTGTATGCTAATAAGTGATTAAAGACTACGTGCTAACATGTTCCATCAAACTTTTTTGCGACTCTGAAAATCTTGCTTGCACAGATTCATGCTACAGTACTTTTGTATGTGCAAACATTTTCCTTTTATAGAAATACCTAATGTTTTGCTTAGCGTCAACATTTCACTACAGCGAGAAAAAATGGCAACATGCTTTTGACATACTGAAAGCTTTCAGTATGTCAAAAGATTGTTGCCGCTTTTCCGTGCTGTAGTAAAGTTCTGTAATGCCAACAGCCTATTTAAGTGTCAACATTCTCAAACATGTTGGCTTTGAGCCTTACATTATCCTTAAAATAGCCTTAAATATCAAAGGTGTAACTACGCCTGAAATCAAACGAATGTATTGAAATATCCGTTGATATCATAAAGCAAAACAAAGTGGAACGGAAAAATAAATATTGTATTGCAAAGGTAAACTAAAGAATTATTGTGACTCCAATATACAAAATTCTAAGTTTTAATGAAATTTGAGTCTTGCATTACTCTTAAATTATTCTTACATTCCAACAATACCGAGTCTCAATATTCTTATAAAATTGATTCTCCTAAATCTATTCTGCTATTGCAGATACTTATAAGCTGCATACAAAAAAGAAAAACCAAATTACCGATATCTGTTTAGTGAAATCAAAATAAGAAACCAAGCTGAAGCACATTTTGTAGCTTGTGAGACTCCAGGCAGTACGTAGCACAATGCTTTGCCAAATATCCAAGCAGAGTAATTTGTTATTAAGTCATTCACCATGATAACAACTACAACCAGTGATGCAAAAAAATCGGCACATGCGAGTGATAGGATGTAGATATCTCCTGAGTTTCGCTTTTTCTTGAGGTATCCAATTACATAAAAGACGAGAATGTTGCCGAAAATTCCAGACAGCAGCACCAGCACATACAATACATACCAGATGTACTTTGCTGCTCCTCTTACTGGATGCATATACTCTGTACTATCTATCAGCAGTGTTGAATTTAGGCAATATGTCAAATCATTCCAATCCAACAATGTTGTGTCATCATACGGAACAGAGAAATTGAATAGCGTAAAATTGCAATCAACAAAAAGTTCCTCCAGAGTTGCGTTCATACCAATTTCAACATCCATCTTTGGAGTACATGCGAGTAGTAGTGAGACTAGATTAGCATTCCTAGACAAGAATGCTAGACTCAAATATCATATGCCCTGTTTTGATGTCTACGACGATCACAACATTCTTGACAGAGCAAAAACTGCACCTATAAGAATTGCAATAGAGCAACTAGCTCGAATGGCTTTGCACTTGTCAATAGCAGTTGCTCTGTACCATTACGGTCATGGTTCTCTCATCTTCTTTTTAGATTGATACAGTTGTGGTGGGAGAAAATTTACTTGAATAATCACTGCAACTTCACTCGTAACAAATCTAATGCTGTGAACCTTGCTGGAAAATGTCCTTGCTGTATAACCAAATATCTCGATGAAAAAATCAGTGCTTGTTGTAACTTGATATTAGAAGAATTTAACTACAATACTCAATTACGTTCTAAATAAAGAACTATAGCCTAGATAGGTTAGATAAGTAGGTGTTTTCAGCTGTGTAAGTCCAAGCAAACAGTGCTCCAAAAGCTTTACACGAATAAATTATATAACACCAGTTGTAGACACAGCGTATATGCACTGCCGATGGCCGTCCTACTGTTCTGCATTGTGCGTCAGTGATATTAAAAACGCGGAGATGATGATTTTTGTGACAAATTTAGAAAGATGAACAATAAAGTACCTCACATTTTTATCACGATGTTAAAGAGTAAGCAGGATTGCATGTTTAAAATTCTGCATCATCACACTCTTATTTCTGGTGTCCATGATCTCTATCCCACTTACTACATAAGGATGCATAGTATGCATAAATATATATATATATATATATA
>WIPJ01006222.1:125905-142550 GCA_018155075.1 Cassiopea andromeda
ATATATATATATATTTGAATGGCAAAGAAGCAAATTTCATAGTGAAGAAGTTGTAGCTTGCCTGTCGCTATGCTGTTATGCAAAAGTGTGGCTCTTCTATGAAAATTCAGTAGAATTATACAGTGGTTTTGTTATTGGGCAATAGGACAAAATCAATTTCATTACATCTTCCACTACGCCAAAGTATCTTTAAGGCATTTAGAGAGTAGCTTGAGAAACCATTTTTACTAGAATATAATAGGAAGAGCAACAACTGGAAGTGTCTTTTGATTGTTAAAGCTTGTTACTTCGATCACTTTATGATTCAATCACAGTTATACCAATTGTAATTTCCAGTTAGGTTTGTTCACTACTTATATGAAGATACAGCAATAGCTTTTGGCACACTTATTGTCAATTTCACGCCATACACTTAGAGGCATTAAGTTTGCTACATGGAATTAATCTACTAATTACGATTATAATCTGAACCTTTAGCACATGGAATCCAAGGAAAATATCATCTATCCAAAATATCCAATATACACAGCACTTTGGGAAACGATTTATGTACTGTTTAGAAGCTGAAAATTATTCTCAGCACTTTTCTTAGATCATAAGTGGCAGCAAGAGAGCTGGATCCTAATTGCAATACATCATTACGCCAAGGCTTCCCTACATTGACAGATATATCGCTTCTTTCATTCATTACGAAATAAATCCATTCATCATAACTTTGCTATCTAATAGATACTACCTACAACCTTCAGTGTCTCACAGTAGCACTTGAAGTTGCATACATGTTAACTTGTTGAAAATACATCTATGGTAAATGGAAGCGAGAGTTGCATTCATGCCCATTGAATTAGCGTGTCTATAAAAGCTCAGCGTAGAGACATGTAGATTCATCCATGCTTCTTAATCACTATTACATACTTATTGCCTTATCCTAGATTTTTTGTAATAGTCGCTGACTTAAGCAATATTTAGTGTGTTTTAAGTTCAAACAAGCAATATGACAGCGGTGCAGGTTTCAGGGTTTATAGTGCAATTAAATATAATATAGCTTAGTACATACAGCAATGGGAACTAATTTGTTTCTATTGAATCAAGCAGGTAGTTATCGCAAGACCTAATGGATACATGGTTCTTTTGATTGCACAGCGGGATTAAACAACATTCTTGATAGTGCTGCACTGTTCATGGTAACTTATGCGTTTTGATAGAGGAGGTCTTCACATGTTGTAATAATGACAGGAATTCTTCACTGTCCTTGCTTTTCATGGACATTTACAGAAAATAAATAATGGTTTAGCTTACTGTTACCATATCAAACTCAGTAATGGAGATTGCATATCTATGGCATCGGAAAGCATGAAGTATTTTGTTTTTCCTAGTGAATATAGAGGGATAGGGTTCCCCTCTATTGAGGTGTCAAACTATGGGATTTGGATGAAATAGTGATAGGTTTGAATTGGTGCAATCTCATACTTTGGGTCATTTTGCCTGATCTTATAGTTGTATTTGTAGTTATCTGGATTGGAGAATGTTGCTCTATAGGATGGAACATGCAGAAGGCTTTTGAAATTGTCTGCGAATGCAAAACAAAGCTTTTATCACAGTTAGAAGCAGAATGCACTTTATATCGCCCAGTTAAAAGGATCCCTCGAGCTGTGCAAAAATTCCCACGACAGAGGGGTATTGTACGACATGATGTAATAGATAGAACTATGTGATATTATTCCATATTACATCATATTGCATGAAATTGCATGACTTCACGGACATAGATATCTAAACTCGATTGAGAGTGCATAGACTTTGAAGCCAATGATGGTAGAGAAAGACTGACCCTTTGTAGCTACTATGCGTAACTCAGCAGATCATTGGGAGGGTGTGAGTCCTCCTTGCTCATCTAATGCTTGTAGGTGTAACGAATGGCTCGAATCAGAGACACACGTCTTTACTGCTTCAGCTCAGATTCTCAACTAACTCATTTTTCTAATTCTATTGCACTTAACTACAATCATAACTACGCGATACTAACAGGATATTATAGAGACAGTACTTATGATTGACGATATTACAGACTCACCAACTTAATTTCACATATACAATATAAATCATATATAGGCAATCGCACAATATATTACATATGGCTGATAGTGTTCGTGTTCTATGATATTTTATGATACACGAAGGAAGAAGCCTAAATATGGGTAATTATAGAGTATACACTGGTTCAAAGAATACCAGGCCACGGAATAAATAAGTAAAAATGAATGTTAAACTTTAATACGTTTTTTCCTATTATTAAAAATTATACTATGGCATAATTATTAAAGTAAATTTCGGCAAAATCAAGCTTGTAGATGCAGAGATGTGACTATTTGATGTTGGAAGTAATTGATCAGACATTTAAAAATTAGGCCAAAAATTGGGGCAATTTCTAATAAAATTTACGTCAATGGCAAAATTTCAATGACTTGTAAGTGTAGATTTTTCCATTTCCCAACTCTCATCACAGCTGTTTTTGCTTTGCTTTGTAGATATATGCTTATATTCATTGAATTTTACTCATCTTTACAATTTGATCAAGAATATTCCGAAATTTGCCTGTTATGTAAGCTATACTATTTGAGCAACTTCAATGCTGAAAAAGTGAAAATTTCACTTTAGGGCCAAAAACAAATAGGGCTGAAAAGGGTGGAAATGGGACTTATGTCTCGTGCAAGAGTCACATCTAACGGACTTTTGTCCCAAAGATTCGAACAAATGCGCAAAGATACGAGAGGTATGCCATTTAGAAAAGTATTTCTCTGGCTACTAGAATTTGAGGAAAATCACATTTATGTTCATGAAATTGCATTTCATTTGCAACTCTATAGTTTATGTTTTTATTCCATCTTAGCTACTTCGAAATAACCTAATAATTCTTTTTACCATTGCTCTTCAGTTTTTGATATTAATCAAGAGCTTTGTGATTATATCATTTTTAGGCAATGTAAGTCAATAAAATTTAGATCTTTAATAAAATCAGAATTAGCATGCACGGATTAATTTATGTCGAAAAGGACGTCTAGTTTCTAACTAAGAGTAGTTGGGTGAATTAAGGTATGAAGGCCGAATGGCCATTGGCACATTGATGACTGTTATAAAAGACTTGAATGGTTGCTCTCTTGTTCTTTACAAGGTGTTCTTTTATATTTTAATTCTTTCTAAGTAAAGGCTCATCCCTTTGATTTTTGATTGAATTAAGGTATTGTCTGCACTATGAAAGGCTAGATTTCAAAAGTGGAAAGGCAAGGGCAGAAACTTAAAGTGGTATGGGAGGTGATTTACCTCTCCAGCCTTGAAAGTGTACCGTTTCGCAGGGCAATAACGGTCATACAATCTACTTCTACAGGGCAACTTACTAGAACTAGGACCATTGGTAAACTATTGCTACTAAAAAGAAACGATGCAGACAAAGAATTTTTGCTGCAAAACCTCTGACACCCCTAAAATTTATTGAAGTTGCGTCACAGAGTAAGGCTAAAGTTTGGGCTCAAAGTTGGTTATCAGAAACAGCCGTATTTTGATAGAGAACATTTGAGCACAGAAGCAAAGCTATAGCTTTTGACTTGTATTGATAAAGTTATTGATTGGAAGACAAGATATTGGTTGAATCGATCGTAAAGCTTGTTGTATTAGATGAAAATCTGACATAATATGAAAGTGCACATTCTGTTCTACCAATAGTCCATAGCTTCTGGGTTGCTATGGTTTTAAGCCATTATTGGCGTTGAATAACTCAGGATAAAACAGTAAGGCTCTATAGTTTAGCTATCGTATGAAAGAGGCAGTATCATAATGAATCAGTTTTATGCTAAAAAGTACATCTTTGGTTATTGAAGAGGAGGCCTTTCCACCTCTAAGACTTTTCTTGTTTTTTAAATAGCATGTATTATTGTGTTTGGTGGTGTAGTGATTATTGGGTTTGGTGTTGTAGTGATAGATTAGGACCACTGAATCAGCAATATTGGAAGAAAGCAACTGGCTGCAACATTGACTAACCAAAGCTCGTGCCTTGTAAAGACTAATAATGGCAATAAACCAATGAATAGTTAATTTTTCACCGCAAATTTACCAGAGAGATCTTAAAAAGATGCTCAATTATGAGCATCGTTTACTTCGATAGAGTAAGAAAAAAGCTTCATTTATTTTCAAATAGAAAATTAAATCATGGAACACAAAAAAATGGATCTGCAGATTGTGTATTGTTTTTATTAATGGAAAATGCTTTTCTAGTTTTGTAATTTTTCTTTTTTCTCTTAAAGAATATTGCATGATAATTTTAATTTGTTTTGTTGGCACTAATTAGCTTGTTAGTTGCATTTTTCTGTAAATCCTTCTGCATTTGTATTGGCAACATTAAAGAAATTTTAAATGATAAAATAAATAAATTGCTTAAGTAAAGAATTAGTAACACCTGATTTGAGCTTGCGTCTATATGCATATATTTACAAATGCCTAAATATAAAACTGATGTGAGGTATAGTGAGGTATAACAGCTAACTATGCATCATATGTTGACTAAACATCATAAAAATTATTATTCGATTCGATACTCTGTCTATTCCTAAATTGTCTAATTTCATCCTTCTCTGTCACTCTATTAAGTCACATGCATACTCTTTTTCTGTGATTCCAAGCCTCAGTTCAACAAGTAATCTCTAATATTTAAAATTCAGCTGTAACCCTCTGAGAAATAGAATGTCTATTGTTCATCCCCTCTCCGGATTTGCCGACTTTTGAAATGGACAGATTACATGTTGATGCTGAGATAGGAGTGTTTTTAGGCGCAACGGAGCAGCAATTCCAGAAAACATTCTTGATCTGCTTGATAATACCTCTCGCATAGCTGTTGATTTCCCTTTGCATCTTCGCATATATGAGAGGATTTACGCAGCAATTAGCAGATGCTGGTATAAGTAGTATATAGTTTATCTTGTTAATCATCTCCACATTTGAATTTGATGCATTATACACTAGGGTATAACTCGCATATAAGCAGAAGATTGCATATGGTATTGTAAGGAGAAAGAAGACCACGACAATAATAATAAACATTCTCACTATCCTCGCGTTCTGTTTGTTTCTCTGCTGCACCGCCATGTTGTTTTCATGTTTCAGTGTGTTGGCCTTCAGAGCACGAGCAGTAAGAGAATATATAATAACTATAATAATGTTGGGAATGACGAATGAATAAACCACCCACAAATTCACTTGGATTAGAGAACTGTGCTGACCAAGAACCTTGTAGTTGGCACCCGAACAAATGTTATTGGATACTTGAACTTTAAGGTTAAATGGCAAGACCACACCAATTGATGAAATCCAGACAAATGCTACACTACAATAAAGCAATGACCTTCGAGGTGTTTCCGCCATTGGCCTGGAGATGATGCTAAAAATTCAAGAGATAAGTAAATAGATAACACATAAATATGTATCTGAAGAAGCTTGTACAGGCATCAGCATAATAAGCATGCATCTTGCAAAATTTTAGCCAAATCTTGTAATAGCATTAGCCTGACATCAAGTTTAAATTGGACTTAGTAAATAGGGTTTACTGGCTTACGAAGTACATTGAAACCATAGAAAATGGCAGTTCTTGCCTTCTAAACCTCTATTTTGTAGAAAAGCAAGGATATATAATATATAGGCCACTTTAAGTTACTCCAGATAACACATTATTTCCTCCCCCTCCACAGCTTCCTCAAGTAAACGGGCAAAGCAAAATAAATTAGATTTTGAAAAGAACGGGACTTTTTGTGCAAATTCATTTGAATGCCATTGAACCGAAACTGCAATATGTGCCTGACCTACAACTTAGGTTAATAATAGAGCTTTGATAGCTAGATTACTTGAGCTAGGAGCTACTAAATATGACTAAACAGATGACATACCGATATCTATCCAAAGAAATCAATGCGAGGAACCATCCCGATGCACACATTGTGGCTGGTATAGTGCTCGAGAATACAAAGCATAAAGTATCACCATAAATCCAGCCAGAGAAATCCGTAATCGCATCGTTTAGGAGGAAAACTGTTACATTCAGTGCTGCCAAGAGGTCGGCAAGTGCTAATGAGAGGATGTAGATATCCCCTGGATTTCGCTTCTTCTTACGATAGCCAAGAACGTAAAAAACAATGAGATTGCCAAATATTCCAAAGAACAACATCAATGTATACACGATGTAGGAAACATACTTCGCTGCCCCTTGAACAGGAGCAAGCCCATTTGAACCATTTATTGTATTATCTGAACTACTCGGTGGTAGAATTGAATTCAAGCGAGCGACAGCCGTCGAATTACTAAGTAGCGATAGGTTGTTAGCCATTTTTGTGTAGCAAGCATCGAGATACTGCCAAAGGCTTGACTCCTATTCTTTTCTTTGTGCCCAAATACTAGTTAATCTAAAAAGAATAATCCACCTGTTTGTTACCCTGCAGAGAATATCATTGACTGAAGCTAATCAACCAACTTTGCTTATGATCGGCTGCTGCATTCATGCAGATGTGTACAAGATTGTTGAATGTATTATCAGATGGCCAAAAACCATTGAAATATTTAATACTATTTCGATGATCCTTGATTATTTATTAACAAATGTAAACATAGTCCGTATGCCCTTTTCTCAGGAGGCAGAATCTTATGCTTTGAACACTTGAAGTAATGCTGATAGTAAAGCAGTGTTTTGTAACGCTCTCTTTAGATCATTTTCAAATTCGTCAAGGAAAGCTTGAAGAAGCTGCGGAGTTACACATGTAACACACAGTTTACTTTCCTAATGCATATTCAGAAATTCAGTTTAAACTGTACTTCAAAATCCTTTTCTATTGTTACTGAAAAGTGCTTCTCTACTGTACTTTTGAGCTGAAAATATCAGACCTCTAGACTGTGAGATATTTTAGTCATTTTCTTGTGGTACTGTAGATCTCTTGAGATTTATTTTCATATGAAAATGTTCTAATACAAATACACGTAGATAAACAAGGATATTGAGTGTGTCGTAAGTATCCTGAATTTTTCTGAGTGCAGTAGATATCCCAGCAACCTAATGACTAAAATTACGTGCAGCGCTTCATTCCTTATCAGCAATGACATTAAGGAGGCTTTGAAATGCAATTTCAACCAAATATCAGCTTATGCATTAAGAGAGCATTGTGAAATGTAGATATAGTTTCAAATTTTCTCTAAGCTTCTTTCAAAGAGGAAGATACAGAAAATGTCGACTGAAGTATTAGTCTTGCTTATAAATAGCTAGTGAAAAGCTTTCCGCAGTGAATAGTAATAAAAATAGGTGTGCTCCTAGTGATCAGGTTTTTCAGGCAACAGTTGAAATTGCACAGAATTTGCAATGATTTTATAACTCAATTTGTCCATAGAAAATAGAAAGGGAAATGTTGGCGAGCAATGCAATAGAGCAAAAGCGGCTTTATATGGTGTTGAGCTGGACAGATTTGGTGATCAAGTGACAGTCAAACAATAAGGTGATCCATTAATGTGGTGATAAACAGTGCAAAACTAGGCGTAAGCAAATTTCGATAATGAATTTACATTTTCAGATGAATTTACCGTTTCCCGGAAGCATTCAGTTGGTGAAGATATTGAAAAGTGGTTCGCTCTCAAGAGGATGTTCATAAAGTAGAGTTCAGCTCAATATTTCCTTGGAACTTTTATTGGAAAATCATTGAATAGCCTAAATTGCAATACTGAAATTAAGAAATCCAAAGCCTTAGCAAAATTAGTAGCTGAAAGCCTCTTTATTTCACTAGAATAAGCTTAGGTCTCGCATTTTGATGTGGTGTATTTTTTAGCACTATCTGAACCAGAATCGCTATGAATGCCTGTTCAATCACAAAGCCGTCAATTGTGTGTACACATTGTCATTGCGCTTCCAGTTAGTTGTTCCAAGATATTAATTCTAGTGCGCACAACAGTTATCATTCCTGTTTGTGATCGAAGTAACGCTTCATTAGGGGAAGATTTACCATTTAATTAATGTAAGCTTGATCAATTAATCAGTAACCATTCATAGCTGCTGATACAGTTACAGCAAAGGTACACTCTACATACTCAGTGTCTTGAAAAGCAAAATACTCCTACAAGTACAGCACTGACAGCTGAAAGTATGTTCCATATAAAGGACCGATAATAAAGCAATCCATTGAGTATTTGTACCATTAAGAAAGAAGGTGCCCCAACAGTAATCAGCATATGATGAGCTGATAGATCATAGCCATAACTAATACCGTTTGGCCGGAGGCAGGATGCTAACACATTCAGAAATCATCTAAATGTTAAAATACCATTTATTTGCATTTCAGCTCAAGAGTATACTAAAGCAGTTATCCGATATACAGGTAGATGCTCTTAAGATATATAGGTAGACGGTTCAACTTTCACATGTTCAAAAGAAAGATGTTGATCAGGGACGAAAGAGACATTCAGAAATTGGGGGCACATACATTTGGGGGCACCCTAAAATACAAAAAGGGCAACTATTTAATCTGAAAAGGAGCACTTTCTATACAAAGTTATAGGTACGGGTCTACTGTGTCCCAGTTCCTATGTCCATGAACTTGACATTTAAAAACATGAAAAGCCTGTCGTTCAACAGAAACTGTTGTGCGGGAGTTAGAAAGAGCTTGGGTGGAAGTGCTATATCAAAAGAAGACTGCATCTACCACAATTATTCTCTTCAGCTATGAATTTTACTAGTTGGCGAACTTTAATTGCCGCCATGTTGTGTGAAAAAGTACTTTGTTGGTAAGAGAAGATTAGCAGAAATTAGAAAGTTGAGCATCGAACCAAATCTTGTTAAGCGCTGGATCCTTTTGAATACCCCTAGCCTGTCATATGGAACTACACACCCCTCCGCTAGCTGCGCCCCTTTATCTATGCCAGGCTGCATTCCATGTAAACTGTACGCCGAAGGTACGCCAAGAAATTTGTGCAGTGCGCCGAAAATTGAGACTCGGCAGCACCAAACCAAGCTAATAGCAAATACAACCCCATCCGATTCAGTTTCATAAGTCCCTACCGAAGAAGTTGCTCCGGCCGAAATGTTCCCTATCAGTTTCCACGCTGAACTCCGAAAATAGAGCTTAGCGTAAGCCGAAGACCTTCGGGCCTAAGCACATGAAATGCACCTTGGCATCTATGATTAAAGAAGTACTCACGCTCTGCTCACCTTTTAAAAGTTCTTCTTTGCCATCTGCAGCAAAATCGGCCTCTAGCCCTGGAAATGGACTGATCGTGTGGCTCCCTACATTTTTTTTCGTGAATAAATACTCTTGATCCTCATTTTTGTCATCTCTTAAATTAATTTGCATTCACCAATGCTTTGTGCTATGTGCCGATCTACAAAGTAAAACTCAATGTCCTTTGTATGACTAAATTGGGCCAACCCTTTCCTAGTATATTTTTCTCTATGAGCAAACATGTTTGCTGCAGTTTTATCAGTCGATGTGTACTACGAATTACTATGTTATTTGTTGATTAACTTGCATTCTTTCTTTATTGTGCAATTGCTTGCTAAATAAGCTTCCAAATGATGAGGTGATAAGCAAATGACGTCGCAAGTTTGAATCGGATCAAAATGCTTGCAGTAATTTTGCTCCAAATCTTTGTTTATGATTGCACTGTATTCGGCATTACAGGAATTAATGAGAAACAGCAATTACTCAATAAATTTGGTGGAAAATGCTAGCACCATACCAGCATTAAGCAAATTAAATATTATTATCATTATTATTATTATTTTTATTGTCAGCGCAACATTGACAAGCTTAGCTCTAACTCAAAAACAGTTTGGTCTGAATCTCCAAATGCCTTCTGTCAAATTCACTCAGTGCCAAACTGTCTCTCGTAATATACTGCGATCTTCCCCTAACGCCAATGTCCAAGCTCTCTGGAAAAATACTAGTACTGGACCAAACTTGCAATATGACATTTATCGCAATACCAAAGAGGTACTGAAAGCAGTCAAATTGGGTAATAAAGAGCGCTTAACACACAATTTGCCATCACAAGGTGCCTTACTTTCATTCTTGTTGATCATTCACTCAAAAAATTAAACGGAATTTGGTCTGGCGTACAGAATAATCTACCAGTGAACATCTACAATTTTGTCATAAAATACCTTAGTAATACACTACCTACTCGCAAAAATCTTTGTCTTTGGAAGCTCAGACAATCGTCTGACTGCCAATTTTGTCTTCTTCCTGAAACCCTACTTCATGTTGTAGCGGGTTGCAAAGTTTACCTTGAACAAGGTCGGTACACTTGGCGGCACAACTCTGTCCTAAGTTTTCTTGCCACATCATTGAAAGTAGTTGAAGGATCTTCACTGTATGCGGACATTCCAGGCTTCCCTTCACCCTCAATCATTACCGGTGATGCTTTACGTCCTGACTTGCTTTTGAAAACTAAGGATAACTGTCTTTACATTTTGGAACTAGCGATAGGCTTCGAAAAAAACCTGAGCAACAATGCAGAAAGAAAGCGCTTAAAATATTCGAGGCTAGTATCAGATTTGAGAAGTCAATACAAATCTGTCACCTTTGTAAATCTCTCAATGAGCTCTCTTGGGATCTATGCTAACTCATGTCTTTCATTTCTTAAAATGTGTGATTCTACTTTGCTTTTAGCATTTTTGTTTTGTTTGTTTTTGTCTTATATACAACAATTTTCATTTACTCTTTTACATGTATTGTAACTCAGGCTAGCCAATTACAAATTACCTCGTAATATTGAGATTTGTAATTGTAGTTTAATTGAATTATATACGATTGCGTCCAAAAATGTGATAAACTTTCAGACGAAAGTCATGATGCACAAACGGAATGCCAGATTTATTACCTGCTTTCAGTCATACATTTATGCTAAACTAAACAGCAATACCTGTTAACTGGCAAATTTTAGCGCGAAAATTTCAAAAAATCAATACGGGAGCGTTTTGGATCTAAATTAAACCATTAAAAACCACATGAAGTGGAACAGCCAATGATAAAATTGGTGGAGCAAACTTAACGGTATACTTTGTCAGTTTTCAACTAGTAAGGAAATTCCCAACCGGTAATCAAGTTCCCCCATTATTTTACTAATTAATCCCTACTAGGAAGTCCCCTGTCGTGAAACTTATGTTGAGCGACCATCTATAATGAACTTCCTATTCAAATGCGGAGGAGGACTGAATCATTCATCGCTTACAAATGGAACCTCAAGCAACATTTTTCTTGAGCAACAACTATGTATATTGAAGCCCAAACGTTATGTTTACAACACGTTTTAATTCTTTTTATCTATTTTATTTTGCATTTCGTTAGACAGGACATACATTAAAAACAGCTTTTAAGTTGAAGTGCTTTAATCGCGTAGCTACTCTCACGTGCCAAATAAACGTTTCCCTCGCTTATTAATTTTTCGATTTTTTTCCAACCCACCGGAACTTATTAAGATCCTTCGTTTATAGATTTTAAGGAAATTGACTTTTCACGTGTTGAAAAATAGGGCTGGAGGCTTGCCCCCAGAGAAATGTTTCGACACAACGCCCTATAGACGTTGTAACATGCCCTTGAAAAAACAGAATTTATTTTTTTCATTATTGGTTTTCATGCTATGAAAGAGAAATTGATCCCTCATTAGGGCTGCATTTAACTTTGAATACTTAGAGCAAAACGGAAAAGGCTACGCCGACATTTCGTTTACAGCATTTGTACCAAGATGGGGAAAAAGTTTAGTTATTCATTGCACAACAAAATCAGGGTTTTGCATGCCACATATCTGTGTTGTGATAATCTAGGATTCTAGAATGGCTAGGAGTCAGTCAAAAATGAATAAAATTCACTATTACAGTTGTAAGTACTTTTTATATAATCTTGGTGAATGGGATTCAATACCGTCCTTCCCATCAGTTTATACGGGCATTGTTGCATTGCTTTGGCAGTCTTTACAAAATGGATGTTCAACAATGACATAATATTTACAGAGAATTATTATTAACGCTAATTATGATAAACTCATATTAGATAAATTCTCTGGTTATGCCTGACAACCTCTCACGGCACAGTGGTTAAAAATTATTGCGGTGAGAAAATAAGTCAGTTTTTCAACGTTGACTTTTGAGTGGGAGAATTTTAAGCAATAGAAGTGAGATGGATATTTATACTTGCTTCATTTATATTCTAAGGCATTTGACAAAGTGAAGTACTAAAAAATGATAGTGTCTTCAGGAAATTCTCTTGGATGGAAAAGACCTGCAAATACTTACCAAATTGTATTGCGATCAAACAAAAGCTGTTTGTACGGACTTGGTGGTATCATCTGAATTTGAAATCAAGAAAGGAGTACGACAAGGTTGTGTGTTATCACCCAGCATGTTCAATTTAAACACTGAAAAGATATTTAGAGAGGTGGAGTTATGATAAATGGCATCAACATGAACAATTTACAATGTGCTGAAGATACAGCCCTTTGTGTTTTGCCCAGACGATTTATAGACGTTGTTGGATGTAGGCAGTGAGGCTGGAAAGCCATACGGCATAGAAATGAATATCAAGAAAACCAAAGCAATGGTACTCAGCAGGACATCATCTCCGAGGACTAACATTACATTAAAGTAGAGTCCCATTCAACAGACTAGTTCGATAGCATATTTAGGTTCACTCATTACAGAAAACGGATGATGTAAGAAAGAGGCCAAAAGAAGAATTGAAATTGCAAGGAGTCCCTTCGTAAAGATGAATAACGTGCTAACATCAAAGTAGTTTTCTAGTAAAAATGGACTTGTATTTAGCATTTGACTGGAGGAACTTTGCCTCCATTGCCCCTAATAGCTGCTGCTGACCTCAGATACCATGCTAAGCATTCTCCACAGACTACAGTCTAGAGCCAAAGCCATCACTGAAAAGCAAAGTATTATGATAGGGCCTTCGACTGGTTGCCTGTCAAGAATTGGTAACATATGGTGGTGTAACTATAACAAAAAATCCATCTTGTCAATTTTCCCGACCATGTACAGGATAAACTTACCATGAAGACCCATATTTCAAACTGCTCATAAAGGAATAGCTAGATTTTGTATGATGCCGAGGTTTGACTAGCATTTACCAAGAAGAGTTTCCAATACAGGGGATGATGCAAGGATATTGGGCCAAAACGGTCAATTATGCATAGCTGCGCCAATGGAGAAAATGCATGTGTCAAAGTAACCCTCTTCATAGGTGTACTATCGGAAAATGGGGGTCTGGGGGCTTTCTCCCAGAAAAACTTTTCAAAGCAATACCCTCTAGAACATCGGGAAACGCCCCCTTGCATAGCAGAATGTAGAATAGAATGTACTTCATTGAGCTTCATGCCAAGGAAGAGAAACTAATCCCTCAACTAGTTTCATCGAATTTTCAACACGTAGAATGAGAAAGAAAAATGCTATACCAACTTTTCCTTTCTTCCATTGCGTGCATGTACGCTGATGCAAGAAGAAAACAATATCATGCAAATAAGGAAGCTATCTAACTAGTATTGGAAACTGAATATAACGTGGGTACAATCTGAATGATAGCTCTAATACTTAAAAAAATGTACGCTGAAGCTGATGATCACAGTCATAGCAAAAAGAAGCACATGATTTGTAAAATAATCGTCTAAGCCTAAGGTTTAAGCCATCGCATTCACTCGGACCTCTAAGCCAAAATGAAGAGAGGGCTCCTTACCTCTCTCCCCATGTGAAAAAGTGCTTGGACAATTATCTGTAGTTTTCACTCATCTGCGAGGCCTATTGTTTTTAATAGGCCGCAAGGAAAATTCCTTGGCCAAATCTGTGAGAAAAACGTCAAAAAAGCACACACGATAATAGCCCAATTAATTATTGATAATTCCATTATTTGACTTATTTCTTCTTCAAGATTCGAAACAGTATTTTCAATTTGAAAACAACACTCCTAGGCAATCCACTGTGCTTTAGTACGCCACTCTATTCAACAATGACATCGCTTATTACCTGCACTGATTACTTTTATGAGAATATAGATTGAAGCAAAATCAACCTCATTATATTTCTGGACCTAAAAAAGGCCTTCGATACCGTAGATCACACCATAATTATACAAAAACTACAAAAGTATGGGATAAAAGACAGAGAAGGAGAATGGTTTCAATCTTACCTACCAAATAGAAGCAATTTTGCTCCTTAAAAGGTGTTAAAACTAAGCCTAGAAAAGTCCCATGTGGGATTCCTCAGGGATCTTGTTTAGGCTCCTTTTTATGATATACTTAAATGACTTCGAAAAATGCTTACAATCCTCGCATGCTAACATCTATGCTGACGACACAGCTATCACAATCGCCTCAAATAATGTTGTGCAGATGACTGAGTGAGCACGTAAAGAACTAGCAACTATCGCAGAATGGATGAGGGTTGATAAACTCAGTCCTAATCCCCAAAAGACCCAATTTATGGTCATAGGGCACCCACTCAGCACAAGAAAACCTAAGCTTCCAGAGACATTTAAACATAACGGCTCAGAGATAAAAAGGGTGGAAAAAACCAAATATCTAGGAATTATCAATGATGAAAACTTGAATTGGGATGAACAGTTTAAACGAGCTAGAAGTAAAGTATATGCTAGACTCGTGAGCCTAAAGCGGCTTAAAAATGCTCTGCCGCAAAGCCAGCTCTGCTGTGTTTCTTATGGTCTTGTTGAAAGTCATTTGCGATATGGAGATGTTGTTTGGGGTAGCTTGAATAAATCAAAGATAATAGCTCTTCAACGTCTTCAAATTCGAGCTTGCTGCATAATTGAAAACGCAAAGATTAAAGATAATTAGTCTCGTTTCTGGTTAAATGTATAAAGTATCATCCGTTACGATAGACATCATGACCTATAAAATTATGAACAAGCTTTGCCCAGAAAAATTTTTCAAAAAATTCTTCCGAAGATCCCCGGTTTCGAAATATAATGCACGGCATTGTCTAGGTCTGTAGATACCGAGATATTGGACTGAATGTGCAAAAAAATGATTTCATTAAGCAGCCCTGAAGGCTTGGAATGATTTACCTGCTGAGCTATGTGAGCTACCTACCCAAAATAGTTTCAAAACACAACTGAAAACATATGTGAAGGGCTAGATTCAGAAGTTAAAACACGAATACCTGGAAGATCAGCGCTCGTTCATAGGGTTAAGTTTTTATTTCGATTTGATATATAGTGTTTCTGTTAGCTGAAGGTAAACTTCGTGTAAAAACATTATTATTAATATTCATTAGATCGCACAGGGGTATGCTGTATTATCTGCTATATTGTGTTTGTCTCGTACATGATATCAGAAAAGTACACATCGAAGCTTGAAAACCAATTTTTTCGCGCTACATTTTGATATGAAAGCTTTCATCTTAGCGCAAAGAAAATTACCAGTATTTTCAGTCAGAAGCTTTGAGAAATGTTTCTTCCCGTACGAATTAAGGCAATAAGTCTCCATCGCAGAGGTGCAATTCATAACAAACCGTTTGGTTATAAGAGCAATTTCTTTCAGTTCTTCATAGTTTTTATAGCCTTTCAACATTCAGCCTGTATCAAAGCCATGCTTGTATTTTTGGAATAAGAAAGAAAGTAATGTCTGGAAGCTCTTCACAGCTAACAGGTATCGTCAAAGTTTCGTTCTGCCACTTTGTTGATAATAATAAATCCGCCACTGAGCAATATTACCTAGGTACATAAATTAGAAGGCCTAGCTACATACTTGTCACTGCCACCAAGCTACTGCCGCTTTTACCCACAAGCCAAATGTTTACCGGTAAGCCAAATAATTACCGACCAGCCAAATGATTACCCAGAAGTTTAATGATTTACCAACGGCTTCGGCAAAGGTAAGAGAAGGAGCGGAGTGGCACCCCCACGCCCTCTACTTCGGCTCGCTCCTGGTGGCATGGGGTGGCAGATGCCATCCCTGAGCAACAGGATACCAGCATTTTGCCTTCCCCTGGGAATTTGTTTGCAATTTTTGTTGTTGCTTTATCTTTGTAGCTAACAAGATATTTCTTGAAATTTTAGTTGAGCTTAACCTTGTTACTTGTGACAGATAAGAAAGTTCAATCTTTTCTTGCACACGCATTATCCTTTTGATTGTGATAACATAAGGTATGAAATAAGCTCTCATATTTTGTACCACATGATTATTCCAGGACATTTTCACTACCCCCTGAAGAACAGACCTGGCTACGGGTTTGACACTTCTGGGTGGATAACACCGTTCATCGTCAAGAAAAATCTCCATTCAGATCAACATCACAAGTTAAAATCTTTTTCAAACAAAAATTATACAAATTAGCGAGTGAAAGAAATTTTATGAACTCTTTTCCATGCAAAATGAATTTGTACATTTTCTTGATTTTGCTTGACCATAGCGCTAGGGTTTCCTACTTTTTTTATCAAAAACATATACCTGCCAAGAAATCTAGATTCACAACCGCTTGCAAGGGTGCATTTTTCAACTGTTACTGAGAGAACTGATAGCATAAAAATCAACGCTTTGGCTTCTATGATAAGGCCTCATCACTTGCCTCAGTGATTAACACCTTCTTTTTCTGTTATGTATGTATATGTGTATATATATA
>WIPJ01006222.1:156324-179841 GCA_018155075.1 Cassiopea andromeda
GGCAGCTCTTCAGTTTTCACTGGTCGACTATTCAAACCTGGGTTATACTGTAGTACCGGATGCAATGACTTGCACATAAGTTTCTCAAAAGTGGCATGCGCCTAGATCCACTACTATGACTTTATCAAAAGCTGTAAGGTTTGATGATATTGTATTTCAAAAAGATGAGCCAAATTAATGTAAGAAAAGGCCATTTCTAAATGAAGTACGCAGAAATTATTGTGCAGTGCCATCATTTGCTCAAAAGATGACTAGTGACACACTTTAACAATTGACAAAGAACTCGAGTAATACTGGGAGAGCTCTAAATTTCTGTAAGGCAGTACAGTCCAACCAGTTTCAGCCAACTCATTTTTTCAAAACATCCTCAACCACTAGACAGTATGAGGCATCACAAAGAACTGTTTCAAATGCATTTACAAAAGGTTAATATGCAGTATTTTTGACAACATTGTAAGTGAAAATATTCTATTAGGAGGCAACATATTGCCTGAAGACCATACACATGCCATACAGCTCATAACATTCAATTTTTGGATGGTCTATCAAAGGAACAGGCCCTACATATATGCTTGGCAACACAGAAGCAGGGAGAAGTTATAGCTTGGTATGAAGAAAAGCAAAACAGAATAACTGCATCACACTTTGGGAAGATAATGAATAGACGCAAAAGTATTGATCCCAAAACTATCAAAAATCAAATATTGAAATCAAATAAAGTATTGTCTGAAAAAGTGGTTGCACCAATAAAGTTGGGGGTTGAAAATGCAGCCAATGCAATTAAGAAATATACTAAAGTAAGAATGTCCTGGGTGGAAAATTTTTGAACCATTAATTAGAAGGAAGAGCATCTATTAGGCACCTAAGAGTAAAGCAAGATTACTTTTCTATTATTAATGGTGGCAAGAACATTTGTAAGATAGCAACCAATTACCCAGATTTTATTCAAAGTCAGTAGCCATTGTTATTGGGAACATGGAATTCAAAGTTCTAAAAGTCTCTATTCTGGCTATGGCCCGTTCCACATATATGCGGACAGATGCTATTTGTCTCTTGCTCTTCATCTATAGCTAGATGTATCCTTGCCTCTTAGAAATGGTGGTATATTTATTCAGAACCAACACGTATCCCTGATCGCTCAGGGGACAAAGCTAATACACTCGATCTGTTTCTTACATCAAACCCAGACATTTACTCTAACCCTATTCTAGATTCTCCTCTTAGTAACTCTGACTACTGCCTAGTCACGTTACAGCATAACTTTGTCTCCCACCAGGATAGATCCTCTTCTTCTCAAAACGTTTTCCACTATGGCAAAGCTGACTGGGACTCTCTTCAAAAATTTTTCGCTGCTTAGCCCTGGTATTCTGGCTTGTCCAACTATCCTTTCTCTTTTGCCACCTTCATCACTAACTCAATTCAACTTGGTATGGATCTTCTTATTCAATCTTCATATAAACGTGGCAAAATGCCATCTCCAAAGCGATTCAATTCACAATATGCAAAGGCTGTCAAACATAAAAACCACCGCTTTAAGCAATGGAAATTACACCAAACTCTGTATTCACGAGCTTTATTTACACAAGCTCGTAACCTATGCTCCAAAACCATCAATCATGCCAAATCCTCCTTTGTCAAACGCATCAACAATAAAATTGTTTCATGTCAAACAGGATTCTGCTCCTTCTGGTCCTTAGCCAAACTTGTCTCACAAAACTTTTGCCATTCTTCTTTTCCACCTCTAAAAACAACTCTGGCTTATCTTCATGCACTCATTCCTCTAAAGCTAACCTTTTCGCATCAACTTTTGCTTCCAATTCCAATCTTGATGACTAAGATTTCCAAGCTCATCTCTACCCCACATCCACCATCACAATGTCCCCTATTAAGTTCTCTACACGCAAAGTCCGGAAAGTCCTTCTTCAGCTCAACAACTCCAAATCTAGTGGACCTGATGGTATACCTGCTATAGTTCCAACGTCCTGTGCCCCTGAACTCGCCCCTATTCTCAACAAGCTTTTCCAACTTTCTTACAATCTTGGTATTTCCCTTTCTCTTGGAAACTCGCTCACATTTTCCCTATCCCCAAAAAAGGTGACAAATCTGACCCTTCAAACTATCACCCTATTGCAATCACTTCTCTTATCTCTAAGACTATGGAGACCATTATCACCAAACAACTGCTTGCTTTCCTTGATACAAACAACCTTCTTTCTTATCATCAATATGGGTTTCGACAAGCCAGATCTACCGGTGACCTTACAGCCTATGCTGATCACGCTTGGTTCTCTGCTCTAGAATCCTACGGTGAGCGTGGAGTGATATTTCCAAGGCCTTTGATCACGTCTGGCACAAAGGTCTTCTTGCTAAACTGCCAATGTTTGGTTTTCACCACACCCTCATTAAATGGATTTCTAGCTTTCTATCTCATAGGTCAATTGCAATTAGGGTCAATGGTTACCTCTGCAATCACTATTCTATCAACTCAGGTGTACCTCAGGGCTCTGTTATCTCGCCTGTTCTGTTCATCCTCTTCATAGATGACCTGCTTTCCTCTACATCTTCTTGCATTTGCTCCTTTGCCGATGGCACTTATTTAAGTTCATCTTTTTCATCCAATCTACAACACCTTGCCTATTCAAATATTTCACCATATCGTAACACTTCAGTCTCACTTCTCATCAATGACTTGACAAATCTACATTTGGTGGGAGTAGTGACAAACTTGTTAAGTTCAATGAAGAAAAGACAACACAGGTTGTCATATCACGTAAACATCACCAAGATTTCCCCCCTGTTTTCATGAACGGCCATAAACTGGACATTTCATCTCCCATCATTCAACTTGGTCTTTCTATTTTATCTAATCTCACTTGAAAACCCCATATCAATTCCATAGCAAAGCATGCATCTCAGAAACTTGGCTTTCTTTCTAGAGCCCGTCGCTATTTCTCACCTTCTCAACTACTAACTACATACAAATCCCTGATTCGTCCTTCTCTGGAGTACTGCTCTCATGTTTGGGGTGGTGATCCTAAATCTACTCTCCATCTTTTTGACAGAGTTCAATCTAGAGCCATCCGTCTCATCAACAATCCAAACCTCACTAATTCTCTACAGTCTCCCTCCCATCGTCGTCTTGTTGCAGATCTTTCCATTTTCTACCGCTATTTTCTCGGACAATGCTATCGGGAAGTCAAGAATATTATTCCTGATCCTGTGAGGCATGTTCGAAACCAGAAGCTATACCTATTCACACCCTTTCCAAGTTACACCACCTAATCCACGAACCCTTTCTCACAATTCATCTTTCATTCCTAGAACTTCTCAACTGTGGAACTCATTGCCACCCATTACCTTCCCTGAATCCTACAATTTATCATCTTTTAAATCTAACATCAAAAAACTTGATCTTGTCTCCCTTTCTCCTTAAACTTCCATTCTTTTTCTCAGTTGTTCCTTTGTCGGGGCTTTGTTATAGGCCCTACGGCATTTCCCCGACATTACTTACTAAAAAAAGAAGAAAAAATTGTTATCTATTGATTTGGGTCGACAGAAGTGCTCTCATGCACTTAAACGCCTTGCCTCACATGTGTTTAATTCATGTATTAGGTTCAGCACATGGCAAGCTCGACGTTTGATCTAGGCCTTATATTGTTTCTTCAACGCCCAGCCAACTTCACTCGCAAGAGTTCATGATGCATGTTTGTGAGGTATTCATTCATGGTATGGTATTTATTGCAGCCGAGACATTATCTGTAAATTGTCAGGTGATGCTAAATAGATTTATTGGAACTTGTTTAGTTCTGTATTGATCTGCTCTTGGATAAACAACCAGCAGAGACGTGACTTTAGTAAGTTTTACGGGGGTTTCAGCCGCTTTTTTCACTGCCAAATGGCAAGTTTTCAAGATTAGGTGGGTGAATCACCCAAAATCCTCCTTAATCTTCGTCCCTGACAACCAGATACGTTTTAAAAGACTATCATTATACTGGTAGGCAGATATAAAGATTTCCGTTCTACTCGACTGAATCTGTCAGGTTGGCCACCCTCTATCAATTACTTTGTTATATCACGTACATTCTGATTTCCTTCACCTCTATTGCCTTGAAATGAAATTTGGCTCTACTTTTGTTAATAACGAAAGGAACTGATAGAAGGAGATTAGAAGCTGTGCTAACTTTATTAAAAAGTTTTTTGCCTACTCAGTTGACATTACTGTTCGTTGTAGACCAAGGGTCGTATTGAACGAAGGGGTCATATTTGTCCGGAACAGGGGCATCTTTTGTCCATCTCGTTCCAGATATCAAAATTGTAGCAACAGAGATTAAATATTCAATTTTGATGTCAAACATTGATGCCAAGCTTCTGAAGAGTGCCGTGTCGAAGCACATTTCAGTGGGGGGAGGGAGATGTAGCAGAAGAAACTTACCGACAGTCTTCTAAGTCTTTATTAAGAGGCGATGCATGCTTTATATGCAAGAATATAATAATTTAAGGCCATGGGATTGATTTAAGAACAACTATGCTTTCTAGTTCTTATTTATACCTGTCCCATCTCATTTTTAGTGCAGATGGGACTTGCAAGTACTGAAATGTTTTAAGCATTGACTTTGAGGACACCTTTGTGCTTTGGTCCCAAATTCAAAAGTTTACATTTTGCGTAATTTTCAATCAAGCACTCAAGTCTTTGCTCTTTGTTGAAAAATGCATTTTCACCGGGTCTTTGATAGTTAGGAAGGTGATATTCCAGAAATTGATTGTAGAGGTGGATGCCTTGAATTAGTTAGCTTACCTTGTATTAAATGATGCTGATGTGGGACCAGTCTGGACAAGCGACTGAAAATTAGGTACCCACTGTATTTGCTATCCCTACTTAACTGCTGTTTAAAAATTCTTTGTTGGCACTTACTGGTGTTGCTGTAGTTGAAACAATATAGAAGAGATGAGATTTCTCTAGTTCTTTTCCTATCCTTTTACTATTTTAAAATGTCATTTGGCATCGGGGCTGCTCTGCATCGGGAGCGGGGGGGGAGCTGTTTCTTCTAAGCGTGATGCATGCAAGGGAATCTTGCGAACAAACGTGACAGAGCGTAGCATGACGTAATTTTGAACACCCTCACATTCGCTACGTAATTATTAGACACCCACTTATTCGCCCCAGCGTACTTAAGGTCCGCAAGTGGCTCCATTACGCCACTGTTTAGACTGTTACTAGACTCTTCTTTCTTACAACTGAATGTGCCAATGAAAGAAAGTGAATCTCAACTTACCGTAGTCTGTCAACTGAAATAAGGACAAGGGTCCATGCTGATGCACCCATTGTCATTATTGAAATGGCAGGCATAACGTAGCATAGTATTTCGCCGTAAAGCCAACCAGAGAAATCTGTCATAAATTCGCTTAGCATGACCAATGCAACCACAAGTGATCCCAAGAGGTCTGCAAACGCTAATGACAGCATGTAAACATCTCCCGAGTTTCGATTCTTCTTGCGGTACCCAACCACATAAAAAACGAGAATATTCCCAAAAGTTCCGACGAAGAAAACCATTCCATAGAATATACAAGAAGCATATTTTGCTGCTACAGGAAGCGCACTATACTTTGCATCCAGAGAAGAATTGGTGAGCGTTATATTGGAATTCATGAATGTAAAGTTGATTGTTGGATGCATGGAAGCTGAACTGTTGGAAAGTGATGTGTTCGTTAGCATTGTCCTATTACAGCCACTGATCCTAGCCGTGTCGTAGCTTTAGTCTAAAAAGCAATTTAAAAACAAGTTTAAAAGAAATATAGCACCTGCTAGTGGGCAAGTTGATTGCATCAATTTTTTATATTAAATTGTTATGCTCTGTATCAACATAAGTTTAGGCCAAGTGTCGGAACACTCCCAAATCTTTGAATATAACTTCTATCATCAATCTATTGCTCATCCAATGCTCTTTATAATTTTAGCTAAGATAGAGGCTTATGGATTTAACATAGACAGTCTAATATTTATGCATAGTTACTTTGTTGGAGGAAGGTAAAGTGTGAAAAGAGGCGCTTGCTTTAGTGCATGGCAGGGAAATATATCCAATCTTCCACAGGGGTCTGTTCTAGGACCCTTCCTATTTAACCTATTCATGAATGACTTCTTCATTGAGATACAGCACTCTCAGGTATGCATTTTAGCAGACAATAATACAATTTATGCAAGTGGACAATTTCTAGATTCTGTCCAATCAAATCTCGAGGGTGACATGAAAGCTGCAGTTAGCTAGTATAAAAACAACGAAATGGCTGTAAATCTAGAAAAGTTTCAGCTAATGTTCATAGGCCTAAAAGATGATATAAAATCATGTATTGATATAAGTGGCATTGTGACCCAGATGACTGTAACGTAAAGTTATTGGGTCTGTCAACTGACTCTATGTTAAGGTCCAACCAGCATGTATAATCATCTTGCTTTTGAATCAATATTATACTTCTTACAAAGTTTCCACTGCATGTATTTCCTAGCGCTGTCGTGGTGTCTTTCATACTCTCTCTGAGCCAACTCGCTACATTCACTGATGATCTATAAGACTGTTTCATTTCTTTCTCCACATATCCTACACATGGTGGAATCCTTGGTCTTGTCTATATAGAACTTAGTATGTTTATCCTTATCGCTTGCTCTTGCGCACTGCAAATCCAAGCAGCCTTTCAAATCACTGTCCTTCAACCATTTCCAAGATTTTACACCATCTTGTCCAACTAAATCCCTCAAGTATTGACCATGCACAATTTCTCCTTTCCAAGAAATGTAAGCCCTGTATCCCTCGATCTCTTTATAGACTGTTGGACTCACAAGATCTCTTATATTAATTGTATTGTTGTTCTTTACTGCCCCTAGTAAGGGTTCTACTCGATGCTTGATCTACCAGCTAAGACTCTTCTCCTCAGTCATGATCCAACCTTTGCAACTTAGCAGACCTCTCCCTTCTTTACTTCTCGGTACGTACAACCTATCTATATTACTCTTCGGATGGAAGTCTTCGTTTATGGTCATGATCTTTCTTGCTTTTCTATCCATCTCATCAAATCAAGCACACTCTTGCGCAAATTCAAACTCCCTCCCCCATATTTCCACAGCAAAATTACCCAACTATTGAAGGCTCTTATTTTATTTGGACCATCTAATTTACATCTCATTATAAGCCTTTATCTCCTGAAATGTACCCGTTGGAAATTTCTAATCATTTAATTTCCTCTTACAGAATTGAATTCTAATATTCCTAATTATTTAGAACCTCCCTATCCTCTATCCTTTATGGTATCAGCTGATGGTAGCTCTATTCCTTCAGTTGATGTCGCCTTTCCTTTTTTCATAGCCAGAATTCCACACTTTTTGATCCCAAATTCCATTCGAAAATCATTACTAAATATCTGAAATGTCAAAAGTTGGCCATTTATCTCTCTTTCATCTTTCGTCATCATCATCATTCTCAGGATTTGAGTAAGGGTTATCAAACACAAACAGCCACAGAGATGAACTATCTCCTTGGGAGATACCTCTCCTCATTTTAACGTTTTCCAGAAATTCTATGTTTGATGATAAATTAAAGTTCCGACTCTTCATTGATCTTTCTATAAATTTTATTATATTGTCAGCAAGATTGGTAAATTTCAAACTCTCAATAGACCAAGAATGGGGGATCATATCGTAAGCTTTCTTGCAATCAATCCAAGCGATGACTAGGTTGGTATGTCTTTTCCTACAATCATTCACTACTGCTTCATGAATAAGCAGTTGACCTTTTGTATCCCTACTTTCCTTCTTACACACTTTCTGTTCTGTAGGAAGTCTATCATTTGATTCAAGGAAGCTATACATAGCGGTTGAAATGATTCCTGACATTAGTTTCCACACGAGGGGAAGACAAGAAATTTACCTGTAATTGTCAACAGCTGCACCTTTATTTGGCTCTTTCTGGCAAAAACATGGTATTGCTTGTTGTCTTCCATCTAGGAATCTCACATCCATTTATAATTATATCATCCATCTGATTTGCTATTCTGCTGTGAAGTCCTTTAGCCAATATCCCTGTACACCATCCAGCCCTGGACACTTCCAGTTAGGAATCTCTTTTGTTTGCTTTAACACCATCTCAGTTGATATCATTAAGTCTACTTGCTTCTCGTGGAAAGCCCCTCCTGTTTTAACTCCTTACACCATTCAGCATTTGCGTTGTGCTTTATTTTCTTGCCCCATATATTGCTCCAAAGTTCTTCAATTTCTTTTGCATCAGGGTTCTCATGAATTGCTATTTTACTACTTAGTTGTTGGTAAACTTCTTCTAATCTTGTTGGAGCAACGTATTGATTCTGAATTGATCAATTCTTTGCTGATACCGATTAATTTTCTTACTCTTTGCTTGAAAGCGCTGTTTCAGTTCCTCTAATACTACTTCTAGTCATTTTTTCTTAATGAAATGTATTCTTTCTAAATCGTCATATTTTACGCCTTTCTTCAGACCACTTTTTTCTTACACTCAAGTATATTTATGTGCCTACGCATATCTGTCATCGAAGACTGAATTCGCCTTTTCCATCAAGGCTCCTTGCTGTTACTATGTCTTCTTTGAATAGGTTTAAGTCAAATTGTCCCATCTATATAATGGAGCAGGCTTTGATTAAGGTATTAGTTCCACTCAGATTTTCAGTTCTTCCTGTGCTTAAAACTCCATTCACTTTACTACTAACTTTTTCTCTCAGAAAACTTATCTCTACCTTTTAAAATCCAACAAACTTTCTAGATAATTTCTCGTCAATGATGTGATTTATTCCTTCTCAAAATATCCATTTCTTCCTGATCAAGTTCTTCAATATCTTCAAACACACAACTATTTTCTATACCGATTGCATCAAGATTCTCAGTTCCATAACCTCCATCTATATCTTCACCCACAGTCTCCTCGCCCTCCTCACAATTATTGATTGTATAGCCTCAGTTCCGTCAACACCATTTGGTGTCTCTCTTACCAGATAGTGTGCATTCTCTTCGTGTATCCTCTAAGTGGATTTCCTTCCTCATCCATAGGTTTACACAAGAAGTAGCACTCCTAACAGCTATATTGACCTCTCTATTCCAACTCACTCTGGCAATGCTCAGATTAGGAAGTAGTTATTACTTATTACCGGGATGAAGTCAGAAGAGAAAGTATTAGGTATTTTAAATAAAAAATTTTAAAATGTTTTTAAAAACTTAACACATGATTCAATATATTTAATAATTGAGGGTGTGAAACAAATATATCTGCACTGTTCCAAAAATGTCTTCAGCCCCATCCCCACCATTGATAGTGACTGATCCCTAATTCAAAGTGGAATCCTCTGGACACTGAAAAAATGTTTAATTGTGGTATGTGTTTACAAAAACTCTGGTTTTTGAAAAAGATTCCTCAAAACTCTCAATATTTAGCTGCAAAAATCTACAACGAAAGAATAGAAATCTAACTAAAACCTAACAATTAAAAACAGACATCTATTGAATCAACATTTAACAAATGGAGAACAGAAATATGCTTGAATATAACCTAAATTTACAATAATATTCTTACATAATCTACAGTTGCATATGAAATTCCAAACTTTAAGATGATTTTTGAAACATATCACAGATTGGGACTTCTTATATGCAATGGTAAGTCTCGCAAGAGATTTTGCAATAGGAACCTTATATTTTTTAGTTCATAGGTTGTAATCCTAGGTTTGCGTGGGTAGACGCTGTTCATTACTATTACGTTGTAATTTATTTCTTTTTCTACGAAAATTTCTTTCATAAAGGAAGGATTTGGATTTATCTTTGTTCGATAAATTTCTATTACAAGCAACTGTAGATTTCGTTGATAAATAGAGATTGAATTATCGCTAATTAATAGTTCTGCAAAATTAGATGAAAAGTCTTCATATGCAATTCTTAATGTTCTTTCATGAATGTGGTTAATTTCTGAGTTGACACCCCTATCGTAAAACATTCATATTAAAAGACCAATAACTAAATTTGGATATTACTAAGCTCTCATGACTATTAAAGTTTTTCTTCGGACATATATATCGAAACCCTTGCCAGAGCATGTAGCTTCTTACTTGCCCTTTTGCAAACTGTAAGCAGATGCTGTTTGAAACTTAAGTTTCGATCAATTATAGCGCCTGATACTTTGTCTTTATTGCTCTCTTGAATTACAGAGGACCCGACATTTATTGAAATTTTCGTGTCTTTTGTGACCACATGCTAAAAGGTGCCACTTATCTTCATTCAATTTCATAACGTTTCCAGCAAGCCAATTGTTTAACTTAGCAATGTCATTTTTTCTAGCCTTATCGTAACGTCCTGTAGTTCTTGATGTGAACAGTAAACTGTTGTATCGTCTGCGTAATTGCATACTTCAGTCTCATTCAGCAAAAAGAAATTATCAGTAATTAATATATTGAAAAAGAGAAGCCGTGAGATTGATCCTTGGGGGACACCCAACTTCATTTCTTTCCATGAGCTGAAAGAGCCATTTACTTTGACTCTCTGCCTTCTACCTGATAGATAGCAACACACCATCAGTATAGGATTTGTACTACAGTCATAGGAATTGAGCTTTACAAGCAGAAGCTCATGGTTGAGGCAATCAAAAGCTTTGGATAAGTCCATATCCAGTTAATATCAAGTTCTATTGATTGTTGAATCCTGTTTATTTGTAACATGAAGCCTCGGTGCCCGGAATTTAAGGATTCATCAAAAACGTTATCCACAATTGAATCTAGCCCTGTTCCAAGTATTCGAGATGTTTCCTTCAAACTTCGTATTTAGGTCTACTCCTACAGACTGCAAAAATCTTGGGAGGTTCTCTCAATGTCACTTGATCGACCTCTCTTACAATGGCAGTCCCTTCACTTATTAGAGGCAGTAAGTCGCCTAGGCCAATGCCACTTTAACATTCTTTGTCCCTAACTATGGAATATTATAGTAGGCTTAAAGTGGCCTATTACTTTAAGTAAGTAAAACAAGTATGTATGACTCGAGATGAGACCTGAGAACTGACTCCTCATAATGCCTTTAGAATGCACTTTATATATTCTCGCTGAAGCCATTTTGAATGTGGGATTACGATTTATGAAGATTACCACAGCACGAAAAAGCGGCAAAATTGTTTTGACATACTTAAAAGCTTTTTTCGTTCGACGCGTGTATGTTTATGAATTTTCGTCCGATACATTTACGTTAAACATGTTTATGAATTTTCGTGCGGATGTGAAGGTCTGTACGTAGGACGCACTACGCAGAGACTAGCAGGCAGAAAAAACAGCATGTGCTCACGAGCATCAGGAAGAAAAGCAACACCGTAAGAGAACAGCCACATCGTATATGTAAAAAGAACACTTCTAAAATTAGTTGTGAGTCATCCATAGGAAAACACCTTATTGCAAATCCAGAATGCGCCAAAACATATATAGACAACAATGTTCGGATGATTGGGCAAGCAAAATCGTCTTTTCATTTAAGTGTTTTGCAATCTGATTACATCAAGACTCAAAACCCAGTCATGTGTAGACAAAGAGAGTTTGTTTTCTCATTGGGACTCTCCAAGTAAACAATGTTAATAGGTCCTAATTGGTCAAACTTGGGGCAAATAAGACGCATCCTATCACATGTAACCGCATCTGGATATATATCTCGGTTAAACTTTAGGCCAATATCCGACGTTTTCATACTTTGATGAGTGTCAGACGAAAAAAACGTTATGTATGTCAAAAGAATGTTGCCACTTTTTTCGTGCTGTTGTAATGTTATAAACAAATGTTTAGCCTACTTTAGCCAGTTTCTTTCAAAGAAAGTTAAAAAAAAATTAAGAAAATTTCAGGCTCAATTTCGGAAAAAGTTAAGAAAATTGAGGCTCAGGCAAAATTATGGTTTTCTTATAAAAGAAAACCTTAATTTGTTGATTAATTTATTAATTAGTAACTTAATTTGATGCAATTTAACCAGCGTCTGTTTAGCAGTCCTTTAACATCCATGTTTCACTTATTCGTTCAATTCTGGATACATACCGCTAACCTATTTCTATTTGAAAGTTTAATTTGCCCTTTCTCCGCCCATCTTGCTAGTCAAGTGAACGGAGGGGGGAGGCTAGAAAAATGCTTTGAAACCTAATGTAGTACTGCTATGAAATACTCTATGTCAATAAATTGGGCGTCTATGATCGTGACAACTAAGCAGCACAGAAAAGTTGTTAACACAAAAGAAGAGTTACGCAAAACATCTATTTGGAATACGGTTTGAAAAACTTTTACGCAAGAACTAATGTTAGCCTTTCGCCTGGATTACGCAGCAAAGGCTAAGATGAGTGAATTCTTCGACAACACAACAATTATTAATAACCAATCAACGAAGTGTAATTTAGCAATATAAACTCACGACTTTCCTATTATGAAGGGCAACCAACTTTAGAGCTCGAATCTTTACTATAAACTCGGCTAAACGTCTTCTAAAGCTTCACAACAAGCTAATAATACTAATTGAGATTAACCAATAAAATAGCAGAACAAAATTCAAAGTCAATACAACAACAACAATCCGCAGTGACGCATAACCTATAATTTACCAGAAGCGCCGTCTTAGCGTCACACTGATAAACAAGGGGCTCTAATACGGGCAAGGGGGCTGGAAAATTTTTCAAAATGTTAATGGTGGGGGGCGGCAATTGAACACTTTTGAGTAGCAACATTTAATACGTTAAACTTCACAAAGGGCAGTAGCAAGTATAGATGATCTATATGAGAACTTTTTGACATTTGAGATGATCGCAGTGATGTGCCGAGACATCCTCTGTTGGGGAGAGGGGCGTTTTTACCAAATGGCTAGCTATTGTTACTAAGAAATGAAGGTCACAGAAAATAATCTGGCCAACTCCCTTGCAGATTTGCTGACGCTTGACCAACTGTCTTGCAAAGTTGAAAATATTGGGGGGCCTGATGCTCCCACACCATCCCATCGGCACATCCCTAGTTTATTGGCACTTGCTTTAAGTGCTGCTGCTAGTTTGACAACAACAACACACTTGTATATTTCCGCATACAGTCATTAGTATGGCAAGCCTTTGCAACTCTTGCAACGTTATTTTACAAACGGTATTATATTTGAGAAACGTGCAAATCCAAAGTTTTAGACATCTAGGGTACTCCAGGAAACAGTTAAAATTACAAAATTTTGCAACTTTAGCCATTTTTGCAATATTTTGCAATTTTTGGTAATGAATGCACCATTTTGCAACGTCGTATAATCAATGCAGTACTTCGCATTTTCTATGAATTTGAACAACGTTTCAAAAATATCTCTAAAGAAGTTCCCACAACCAGTCAATAATTCACACCATTCAAGATGTATTTCATTTCAATAATCTTTTTCATGTCAGAGAGTGACATAATTGACTTTCATAGCCACCCAAGTGCTTAGTAATTAGCATCAGTTAGTGTAGAATAGTGGTTCTTAGCCTTCCTAGAGGTGCTGAACCCTACAAGTTCCATAATTGCATTCATTGAGGCGTCAAGCGTTTTCTCTTCAAATTCACAACATATGTATATAACTATATACTTTATTAATGCCAAACTGGCCAAGCAGAGTGTAACATCATGAATAATAAGAATGGGGTGAACCAAACCAACGAACCCCTGAAAAAGACCACCCGAACTCAGTTTGTGAACCACCGGCGTAGAGATGTTTCTCATTTCTGAGAAAGGTACTGGCTAAGGACAGTAACTTTTGTCACGACGATGTCAAAAAGAATGACAGCACTTGTTACCAACTTAACGAGGAAGCTTTCTTCTACGTTTTAACAAACATATCTCACACAAAAGTATCAATGACTTTCTTTAAAATGTGGAGCTGATTTATAAATGCAACTTTTTCGAAAAATAATGCAACAAAAAACTTGCCCTAGTCATAGTGAAGTATCCATGTAAGAGTTTGTTAGATGTCACACAGGGCGGACTGGCTTAATTTATCGGCCCAGCCACACTGTGACTAAACCAGCCTATGAATTCTGGAAACTGTAAATAGGTTGGCAAAGATATTAAAAAAAGCTGCAAGTAATGCCAGCGCATTCATATATACATTGGAAAGTTCTCCATCTTCACATTTAACATTTTCTAAATTTCATGCAGTAGGCCTTCGGCCACTGGTTTGAATTGCAAGACCGGTCAGTCCGCTTCTGGTATCACACCCAAAATATTTTGTAGTAGACAGTAATGAGATACTAGCAGTATTCATGTGAACATTACGTAATCTAGAATGTCATTGGTCAACTCCTACTGGTGGGCCAAATAAAATCGGCAATAACACAAAATGTCTGAGAATCAAGGTTACATTAAAAAATTGTAGGACTGTTGTCATATAGCAATAATGTACCATACTTGAAAAATTTCTCAATGTCACAACTCATTAATTATTTCATATAGTGAAGTGCCAACAATACATTGATGTGTGTTGATTGGTAGGGGTATTTTCACTGTAAATACTCAAACGTTCAAGCATGCATGAAGGATCTCTTTGCCCTGGAAGCAGTAGGTGATGAAGTTTAATTCCTGTACCTTTATTTTCTCTAAATCCAAAAATGAACAAGTGGCAAACGTGATTCTATTTTTGAGTGATTTGGTTTCACGATATTAGAACTATGCTTTCTTGGATCTACAGAGCCCTTAAATTTCAAGCAATGAAGTGGCTCCAGCAGATGCGCCCCTATGCACAAAATATTTATATGGTACTCTTTTCAATATTCAATCTCTTGAAAATCACCTTCTCTCTATACGCAATGACCCTGATTTTACGTAAAGGCCCATCTTGAAGCATTGCAACATATTTGTAAATGTTACTTAGAAGTATTGAAGCCTATGTTGAAGTATTACAATGTATGCACAATTTTAATTTAGAAAAAAGTATGCTGCCAGCAGTTGCAAAGACAGTAGATTAGACCTCTATGATTGTTCTCTTAACTCAATCTCTTGAGAGGTCTAAATTTGGAACATTAGTAATTACCTAATTTTTGGATAAGCCAAGTTCAGTCACTTTGATCTTCCAAAAGCAGCATACATTGTTTTGGCATGTGCTTGCTTTGACAGCCAAGTCAATTTTGTTTAGCCTTTCCACATATTACATATAGACGTGTGTAAATAACTGCAGTATGGAAGTAAGTATTCCAGTGGTTGCAAGGCTAGCAGCAATTAGCTATGCAATCTCTATCTTAGTTTCGTCTTTTGAGATGCTCAAGCAAGGGAGCTTAAACAATATATGCTTCTGTTTGAAAAGAAAGTCGAGTTTCCTTCGTTTCTCCACAACGAATTTGCTACCTTTTCATGGAATATATTTTCATCTTTAACTGTCTTAAGAAATCATTCTGCAGTGATGTTGTACACAAGAAATCAATGTAATTTTTTACTATTTCAATGTAGCATTACAAGACATCTTAATTCCTTGTCTACAAAAGTCACTACTATGTGATTTCCAATAGATCATTAAGGATGAAGATAACTTCCATGATAAGATCGCTACTAAATTGTGAAGTGGTAAGGGAGACTCAATTTTCTTTTCAAAATAGTAGAATATTTTAAATCACATTAGAGATTTCCTAATCCAGATGGGTCTTAATCAAGATAGCAAGCAATTAGTACAATTGTTCCATAACAGTAGTTGGAAGCTCTTAAAATTCTTGAGCGTAATTAGGAAACTTTATATAAGTGTCATTTCCCCCCATTACCTTAGATATTTATACATACAATGCACTTATGGCAGTTACCTTGTATCTGATGTTAAACTAGACATTACAGTTGGCTATGATGATTAAGTTGTTTATGATGCTGAAGATCAGGGCAGTAGCGAAAGGATACCTGCCGCGTGGGTGTGAATAAACATTTTGCCGACAGGATGGGCGTGGCAGCTAGAGTTGCTTGAAAGGAAGGGGAATATTGGAGAAGTGAGGAAGAAAAGGGATTTGCGTGTAGAACCCCAAAAATCTCTTTTTGAAAGCCACGCCCTTTACCTTGGCTATAAATGTAAACAATGCAATTTTTACACCAGAGTGGTGTTTGAAGAGTATGAAAAAGTAATAATTTTTGGAAACAAGGAGAAAATACCTGTTGCTTGCAGGCAGTAAATATTGTATCGAATGGATGTACACGTTATTCTTTATACAAGAAACATGTATATATGAAACTTGAGGCTGACATTCGGCAAACATTACAAAACATTTAACAAATGTAGGAAGGCTCAGTTTCACATTACAACTTACAAAAACTGTTTTTACTAGTAACTTTTTTTAGAAAACTAGTAAGAAAATAGAATGAACATCCATTACATGCTTCACAAAACCTGAGGATCCTTTTTCTTGCATCACAATTGCATAATCTGGGCTGTCATTGTCATTGGAAGTCTCTAAATTTAAGAAAAGCTTAAGTAACATTTAAGGCTGGATTTGACGACATATTAAGAAACATTCAGGCTGAACCGAGAGAGTTTATTTCTTATAACAGAATGTGTAAAGAATTTTGCCAAGGTGCATTCCATGAACTTAGGCCCGATCTTCGGTATGCACCAAGTTCCAGTCTTCATGTTCAGCGTGGAAACTAATGGAAAAAGATATTGGCTCGTGGAAGTCCTTGAGTAGTTTGCTTATGCAACAGGGTGAAATGGGATTCCTTTGTTATTGGCTTGGATTGGTGCTGTACAAGTGGTATATTTGGCATATCGCACACAATTCCCCCACGCACCCTCGGTCTGCAGTTTACATTGAATACACCCTGGTAAATTTCAAATCAATGCTCACGCTTTCAAAAACCAAGGCCCATTCAACTGCATTTTTCAACTGCCTAAAACCGTTCTATTGCAGAAAACTATTCTATTGCTGCACAAAATAGGCATCGATACAATCAGCATTAGGTATGGTGGCAGCTGAAAGTAAGCTGCTGGCACGTTATAAAACGTTCGAAAAATCCGATGAATCAGTTGAATGTATCCCGACGTAACTATCGAATGTATTCCAATGTGTCTATCGAATGTATGCAGGTGAAATTGTAGAGTGTATGCCGATGAAAAACTGTATGCAAAGCTTCCCTAAAAAGCCTACGATTTACCGATAAGAAGCAAGACTGGTTGAAAGAGCTTTTTCCAGAGGGGTGTGACGCCTCCCAACGCCCCCTCACGATAGTCCTGCTGAAGATCATTCTATAAGCCTTGTCTTTCTTACCTGAACAACCTGCCTTGCACCTGTTTTGCTTTGCATTGGATGGTCAGAAATGCCTTGCCTTTAATATGACTTTAGAGGTTAACGGGGCTCAAAAGAGAATGAGATAGAAAGGAAATGCTAATGTGAACTGATTTCTAATTCCAACGATTAACAGGACTCTTTAAAGTGGTAATTGAGAAAATATTTCTTAGAGAGACTCATGGTATATTTGTTAAATGCAATTTGATCACTTCAGGTTTACAGCTGCCATAACTTTGGCGTTATCTTCTGTTGAAAGAGATTTAGTATCCAGAATTGATACACCATAGTGTTAGGCTTAATTTTAACTAAGTGATAGTTGTTATCAAAGACAAAGAAGCTAATTCCATATTTTATAAGATTGATAAGCGAATTCTTTCTTGTTTCTCAATTAGCATTTGCCACAAGAACTTCTTTCAATCTTTTGCAAATACTGCCATTGAACAAGGAGTGCTAGAGAATGTTCACTTTGTCATCATTTTTGTGTTCATTTTGCAATTCTGATCTTATTAAGATAGTTTAATTAAAAAAAGGATCTTTATCATTGTTTAAAGCATTGTCCATTGCTCTTTTTCACTCGTTTCTTGGATGCATTTCTAATGTTCAAAATTCAGTGCTCGGCACGACTATCCAGTTTTTTCTAGCTTCGTCTCTGTATTCACGCCCACTTTTCAAGAAAAAATGAGATGCATCTTGCTATATTTTAGTTCAGTGTTGCGTTTCATGACAACCTATTTTATTTTCTTTTCGTTGCTTTGTAACAATTTTAACCTATTTCAAAAATTCTGATCCCCCTATTTTTTTGACTTCTGTTTGTCAAACCGAGTCACGACCGGTTATATGGTCAGGATGAATTACTATAGATAATTCCTGGAATCAGAAACTCAATGCTTTTAACAGCACTTACAATGCCATTTGTAGCAAAATCACTTGAAGTCATTATTACATTGTAGAAAAACTACAGGTTGATTATGAAATTACCTACAGATTACTACAGAGGACTACCTTACAATCAACTGAAACTCCATCGATCGACCATATTAAGCATAAGCACTAAGTCTAGAAAGACAGATACAAAGTAAAGGTGTATCACTACAATAGAGTACTCAAAAGAATTATATGTGAGATGCAGGCATTGGGGCCTAAAGTATAAAAGAGCTGGTTGTCAAAGTGTCCCAGCATCTTAAAAATCTTTAAAATGTAGGTGCTGATGGAAGAGGTCAGTGAAATTGTAGGGCTCCATCACTATCCCCTTCCATGCACCCTCTTTAACACTGTCCTTGGTTGTATAGGAAGGCAAGGAAAGAACTGCTGAAGAGAAAAAGACGGATAGAGAAGAGAGGAACTGCTCAATAAGCTTGGTATATACTAACACAATTGATAATGCATGCAGCATATGTTATACAAGTGTTTGCCTTCATGCAATTTTTATCGTGCTTTGTGTGCAGAACCTTTCAAATTATAAGTCATAAATCCGGAGTATGTCTATTTGCTATTGCTAGACTATTCTGTTACTATCTAGTAGTTCTGCCGCCCACAAGGAGTTCTACAACATTCTGTGTTCCTCTTTTTCCTCTGTATAACACTAATTTCATAGGAAGGACTTGTTTACGCTGTGGCTAGTTAGTCTGTTTTTTGAGTAGATGCTGATGATGGATCATATGTATTTTTACTTTCCTTATGACAACACTTGCAAAGAATTCTCGCGATCTGCTGCAAAACCTCTCTAACATATCTTTTCACTTCCCTGTGCATTTTGGCGTATATGAGTGGGTTAACACAGCAGTTGGCACTGGCTGCAACAAACAGAATATGGTTCAGAGTTTTGAGCAATGTGACTTCAACACTCGTTTTTCTATAGGTAAACATGTAGGTTGCAAAGAAATAGAAAACACCATAAGGTACTGTAAGTAGAAAGAAAACGATAATGACAACTGCAAACATCTTCACGGCTTTAGCATTCTGTCTATTTCGTTGTTCCATTGCTCTGCTGTTGTCGTGTTTCATTGAACTGGCTTTCAATGAGCGAGCTGTGAAGTAGTATACAAACATCATAATGAGGCTGGATATGCACCAGTTGTAAAGTACGAAAATGCCAGTAAAGACGACAAAATTTTTATCGCTCACAATTTTACTATTAGTAGGCACGCAAGCATTGTGCTCTAGGTGAATTCGAAGACTGTAAGGAATGTTAATGGCAACTGATAACAACCATACTGCTGCAATGCTGCCATAAAGGTATGTCCTTCGAAGATTCAAAGTCATTGGCTTTGAAATGATTCTAGAAAAAGAAAGTGTTTGCATGGTCAATAGAAAAGCACTGGTCTGGGAACTCTGTAATTTCAATGGATGCCGTGAACGATGTTAAATCATGATTTTGTATCATTGAATGAAGCATGACCCTGCGCACTGGAGTAGCGGGGATCAGGAGGGTTCCCATGAGCCATAAGAAATGTGAAATCTACTCACATTCTCAAGCACTAAGTGAAATCCCTCCTCTTGGGCTAACGAATTAAACTAATACAGAAATAAGACGTCCCTAAACATGACCTCTTGGTATACCAGTTTAAAGTTTGTTTTGTTGTGTTGCCTATGAAAATGTTTTATTTATGTAACTACATGTATAGCCGAAGGAGTATGATGGTAATGATAATATTAATAAGTATTATAAACTTTCATATGAATATATCTATCGTACTACATACAATAATTCGCTTCACATCTAATCGTAGTGTGTCATTGGCTAGTTTGTATGATACATGACAAATATTTGACAGTACCAAATAATTAGGGGCTGGAAAAATTAGGGGTGACTTTGAAATATTTGAAAATTTTCTAGATTGTGAGTTTGAATATATTGAATAATTCTTATATTTATACCATTTGTCTGAAAACTCCACATATCAATAAATCATTGGGCAATAGTCTATTCAATCAGTCAACGCGTGGGGATGCGGAAAATCTATAAAATGATACGCAATGTTCCTATTTTCTTAACTTATTTCACCATACCCTCATTTTCTAGACAATTTTAGTTGGTTTAGCAAACTTGATGCATTTGCACACATTTTGCTGCTATAAAACCTAACAACGGAGTTCATAATCTACAGGACTTTCTACTTTATAAACAACCAATCCAAAATTTCTCTATTGCTTTTCCTTTGTTCTGTCTGCAACTTTCCAGCCCGCATCTACTGTCAGTTCCGTTATTGCCATTTCGTTTGGAGTACAAATTTATATCAGCTGAAGATTGATTCCTCTGTTTTTCCACTGCAACCTGGTATACTATTTGGTAGGGTTGATTTTGTAAAAGCACAGTTCATTTGGAATGAAAATCTGTAGGTTTTGACAAATAACGTTGCCTCGTCAAGTCGCGGATATGTTGTTCGCTTGCATTTTGCAGCAATAGTCATTTATTTTGTGCTGCTTAATATCTCTATCAAATTTAGTTGGTATTTAATCTGTATCATGGAATTCCTCCTATAAAATAGGCGAAATACGCTGCATTTATTGCAGTCACTGTGCATACGCCATTGGAAAATAGTTCCCTATTACGCATGCGTAAGCAAACACCCTAGAGAAAATCCGATAACACAAATGTTCTGTTTCCATAAAGGCAGATCTCCACTAGACGATATTAATGACGATCGTCATAAAAATCGTCAGAAGACCTCACGATGACACATGCGCAGTAGGGAAATGGAATCATTAATGAGATCTTTACCGAGAGCGTCAAGCGCTAGACGAAAAGTTAAGCTGGTTTCAACTTTTCCTCGAGTGCTTGACTATCTTCCTGACGATTCTGGCTCCTACTGCGCAAGTGCCATCACGAACTTTTCAGGCGATGATCACAAGAATCGTCTAGTGGAGATCGGACTTACGGCCATGGTCACGTGACGTCCGTAACATATAAAGCGATAAGTTTGAGATAAAATGGTGCTAATAAAAATGATAAAGTGAAAAAATAAAGTGATAAAACATAATGATAAAGTGCTGATAATAACATCCAAGAATGAACTCAAAAATGTGCTTTTCCTGAAATTGAATGCTCAGAGCTTATATGTTTACAAATTAAATCTGCATCCAGCAAAACCTACTTCTAGCCGAAGGCCTCAAAGTTGCATGGTGTCCGTGTCATCCAAAGCAATAAGTTAGAGATAAAATGGCTAAAATGCTAATGAAAACATCCGAAACTGAACTGAAAAAGGTACTTGTCATGAAATTGAATGCACAGAGCTTAAATCGGGAATATGCTCGTCAAGTCACTATTCAGCTTTTCTATCACATGCTGCATTCCTTCCGAGCCCTGGTGAGTATGTAATATACGCAGGCTCAACTACCCTGGATCCAATCAGATCTCTCTATTTCGTAAACGATTTTGGGACGATCCCTGGTCAGATGTAAACATTCTCCTTCATCCAATAAAACATCGCCCTGACCAGAGCTCAATTTCTCTTAGCCAATCACAATAATCTGTGACCAGGGCTCGACTATGTCAACTTGACGACTATACGTGATATTTTTGATGTTGAAACAGTGCCCTCGTGGCGAGAATGATGGTAGTTATAGAGTGCTCTAAGTGACATTGGGCAATTATTTTTGAGATACTATGAATGTCTGAATTGGTTAGAGAAATCCATGATGCTAATTCTCAGAGCTGCAGTTCCCTACTTGTAAAGAAACCAATTTCCCTAGTATAAACCAGTGAGGTAAGTCGCTTCTATTATTTGGATAATATTGCGGCTATTTGATTAAGTACGTAGGAGCCCTAGGGTACAGGGGGCACGTTTCCCTCAAAAGCTTCATAAAACTGTTGGTAAGGTTCCCCTTTGCAGCTTATAGACTGGTCTCTGTTGTTTGCGAGGTCGCCCTTTGCCTCTGAACTCAACGTTTTGACTCATAGAGTTAATAGAACTAGAGCGCTGACTGACTAATCCCATTGTATACAAAACGGTGGCCCGGCATGCAAATCCATAATGGCGCCCTAGTAAGGCAGAACGTTAGTGTACACTAAACGCGCAAAAGGAAATAACTCATGTTTCCGCTGCTTATTTCACGGATATTATAATACATTATGGCTTTGGAGAGAGACTAAGAGTTTTTCATGCTTTTTTGGAGAAACTTTTGCGCTTATTAGCCGTGGACTTAACCGTGGTAGCTCAAATATCGAACATTGTTGCTGTGTTGCTGTGGATACCTTACTAAGTTTCCTCAAATGCTTAAGGTATTTACGATCTATACTTAAAACAAACAGTAATGAAGGTTAAAGAGTATGGCTAAGATTCATTTAGTAGCAAATACATTTCAAATTAAAGAGCTTTTCAAAGTAGTAGCTACCTATGCCATCTCAGGAATGAGTTGAAGGCCTGCAAGAGCTTAAAGTGTCTGTTTCATTTATCGGTCTATGTGCGATAGAAATAATAAAAAACGTTAAGACATCTTCTGTCAATATTGTATATTATACAATAAAGTTTGGTTTGCGAGTATCTGTCTCCTAGAAGGTGTACTTTGTCTTATAATGTGGTCAGTGAAAATTCTGCCGAGCCTGTGAGAAATGATTGTTAATACAATTCTGCAACACACTCTATCAATTTTGTTACATGGCCATCTCATAGACTTGAAACAAGAATATGGCTTTCATTGGAGTGTTAGGCCAGTAAAAGAATGAAGATTCTTTGTTTCAAAGAGAGCTTTCACTAGAATTGGAATAGTAATGTAGAAGCTTAAATGATGTGATGTTTATCAACTGGTTGATGGAGTGATGCAACAGATTATGAATATTTAGGTTTCTTTTTATGATTGTGAGATCAAGCCATTTGTCCACAACAGATCATCACTCTTCAAGATGGCATTTGAATCCAAAATAGCCTTCAAGTAATCATTAACACAAAATGAAGAATTCTGAGGAGAATGGATATTCTCTATAATGCGGTTTGCATTGTTTTAATGCCTCTATGCTCTTATTCTGGGACAATGCTCTAAAAATGCACTTAGGCTGCCAAGGATTGGGAGTAGTATTATAACTATTGTCTCTTTAAATCTTGCTGTAAGCCATTTCCAGAGACCTTCAAGAAATGTGTATGTAAAAGCATTCTCAAAAGCAGACTTACTGCTGGACAATAACCTTTGTGTGATAGCAAAAATGGAATGTTCTGATGCACCAAAGCCAATAGAAAATGCTTTTCTGAGACCACCAATAATTTTCTTTCCAACAGTATTTATAAATTATATATATATATATATATAT
>WIPJ01006223.1:0-13839 GCA_018155075.1 Cassiopea andromeda
CCTTCCATTCTATCCTCCTGTTCTTTTATCTCACGCTTTTTGCTTGTCTTTTTCCTACCCCCAATAAAGGCATTTCTAGTTCTATATTTCGTTCTTCCCATTATTTACTACTGGTACACGTTGTAAGCCTTGCAAATTGGTGAAGAATGTTTTCACTTATCAATTCGTGTAACGGAGATCAAAAGGCAACGTAAACAAAACACCATGTTTAATGCACGTGCTTAAATGAACCAATGATGGTAAAGATTTGGCGAAATTGACCAATAAGGACATAGATCAATAAATACTCCGAGGAAGCCTATTGTTTAGTGTAGTGCAAATAATAAGGCTTTTCTAATCACAGGCAAGCCATACAAAGACTGAAAGCTCATAAATGAATAGATGAAACACAGGGCTTTCATATGGTATATAGCTTTCTATGTTAAAGGAAACAGATACGTTCTGAAAATGATCAAAAAGTTTGCTAGAAATCAGCTTGAGGATGAAAAAATCAAGGCAGAATCTTGCTAACGCACCCACGAAAATGGCAAATATCTGCAATATAGAGCCGAAAATCAGAGAAAATAGACTGTCAAACATTTCTTAGATAACTAAAGATAATAAAAATGCAAAAAACCAAAATTTGAAAATTACACTCAAAAATTCGATTTTTCGAGTAGTGAACTACCTTAAATTTCATGGTTTCAAGGCAAAGCTTGCCCTCAGAAAACTTTGCCATTTTACATTTCGGGCCTGGCGCAATGTCAACTTATTTTCTTCATGCCAGATGATTTCTTGCTTCATTATGTGCGTTATACCCAAGAAAAAAGCCAAATTTACCTTCGAGAACACCTGGCAAGGTGCCCTTCACTCCATGTGTGAGCAAATTTTATACTGATGACTGCGTTCCTGAGAGGTAATGTCCACACCAGCTTTTCAGAGAACTTGTGTCAATGTTCCTAAATCACTAGGAAAGTCATTACTGTGGGAGTCAATTATCCGAGAATGCACTACAGTGCCTAATATTTGCTTTTGACAAAATATGATAATTGTATGAGCACAATTGATTAACAGTAGTTGTGTGATACTTTTTGATATAACAGTGATGGCGCCAGAAAAAAAAGTGCTGGGAGGGGCTAGAGCTTTCAAAGTGCCGAAACTTTGGGGTGCCCAAGAATGTATGCAGACAATGCCTATCGTATTGCCTCTAAATCACTGGCTCAATTATCCCTGAATGCACTGCAATGCCTACTATTCATTTTTAACAAATTATGGCAATCGTATGAGCACAATTGATTAACAGTAGTTGTGTACTGCTCTTTGATTAAACTGTGACGGGAAGTGATGGCGCAAAAAGGGAAATTGCTGGAAGCGGATAGAAATATCAAAGTGCGAATCTGTGGGGTGTCCAATGATTTATACAGACAATGCCTATCGCATTGCCTCCTGGAAAGAGTAAAAACTTCTTATATTTTAAGAAGGGCCGACAATGCATAGAAATCTAGGTGCCAATGGGGACTAGCAACAATTTTGGGGAGCTACATCCCCCAAGCCCCCCCTTGCTTGCACCATCCCTAGTGAGGGATAGAAATAGTAGGACACGTTGAGATGAAATTGCGGAAGTTGACCACAATTCGAGTGAGAATTTATATTTGCACAATACTATTGTGTTTCGTTTGCCTGCTGCTGACAAAAGTGGTCCCAGCGAGTAATGTTGAGAAAAGTAGAGCCCTCGCACGGAATTTTATTGGAGTTTGAAACTGTTGATGAATGCCTTTGGATTAATCTTCATCCTGCAATGGTTATTTGTACCTCTCCCATTATTGAGGAATTGTTGATTACATACAATTTAGCATATTCAAGGTTGTATTTATAAATTTAACTTGCATTTTACTTTTGGTTAAACTTTATGACATGAACACTCATGAACAATCCCTTGATATTTTAAGGAATCCAACATTTTTTTCTGTTGCTAAAACTAAAGTATGCACTCTGAGATATTTAATAAATAAGGAACACTGTATCAGAGGGGTGGAGAATTTGTTTTGGACAGGGACCTAATTTGATAGATGGTTTGAGAGGGCTGTGTACTGCGAGGAAATTTTCAAAGTGGGAAATGCCATTATGGAATTTTCTATTGATTTAACCCTTTCTAGTTAACATGGCCTGTTGTGGCATGTATTGAATACTCAAACCTCTTTCAGATGAAGTGGCTTGTTAAAGGATTGGGAGGGGTCACACTCCAACACCGAGGATATTTACAGGCATATTTTTAGATACTAGTTTCTGAGGGGGAGTTGTGTAACTGGAAGGTTAGAGATTTCCATTAGGCTAGGGAACCATGTCATAAGAAAGAATTGCATTGAATGTTTGAAAATCTTGTAAAAAGTGGGCATTTTGTAACACAGATCATTCCATACATTTTGTAAGTACGTTTAGCTAGCCGTCTTTGAAATATGAATAGAACGCAATAGCACCTTCATAAATTACTTCCAATTTGCAAAATATGTCGTTGCTGGAATTTATATATGAGAGGTCTGAATAAGTTGGGAGGGACTCAAAAATAGCCTAGAAATTACTACTGTCAAGTGCCAAATGAATGGAAGGTCCTAACAAACATGAGGTGAAAAATATTCTAAAATCTAGTAAATGATGGGTCTAACTAAATGTTGGAGTACCAATTTGAGAAATTGCTTTAAATTATTATAAAACGATGGAAAGAAGGACAACAGGTTGTCATAAAGCATAGAGCTAAAACGTATACAGGAGCGCTCCATTTGGCCTTGTAAATAAGCTGGGGGTCATCTTAAGGTCCAAAGGGTTTGGACAACAACGGGAAGTTAATCAGCGTAGAGAAGTTTAAATGACACCTGAGAATAACACATCTCATCTTCAACTAGAAGACTATTTCTCCATGTAATTGCCATTTTGTTTATCTGTATTGAATCCATAACATGTCTTATCCATACATAATGTAGTTTCTCGAGTGGAAGCCGTAGCTTCTATTAGCATTTTTTGTAACATTTTACGACTTCCATTTGAGCATGCCTTATGTCACTGGCGTTTTTTTCTCACGTTTTCGGTCATTGCAGTGCATTTGCGAACCCACTACATTGAATTCGAATGTGTGTAAATTTCTTAAAGCGTTTCAATTTGAATTTGCTAATGATTCAATGAATGCAGACTAGTGACGTGTTTCTGTTAAAGACTAGTGACGTGTTAGTGATGCTGTTTGTGGAACCTTCTTTTTGATCAATGTCCTTGTCGTTATGAAATGAATAATTTTGCTTGAAAAATTTGTGTTAGATTTATCCATCTATCAACAATCAAGACATGGAATATACAAATATGCTAACAATTATTAGTTTGGAGAGTAATTGTAATGAATACAATATTCGTTCAAATATGCTCATACTCTCAGGTGCCAAATAAACCTCCTTCACTTATTAATTTTTCGAGTGTTTTCCAAGCCTCTGGACCTTATTAAGACTCCCCTTATTTATTAATTTGAAACAAACTGACTTTTCCTCTCCTTGTTAGTACTATTTAGGATCAATTTTCAAGGCAAATTAGAATGCTTTTGAATGCATTTTAATTTTATACTTTATGGCAACCTGCTTCTGTTGTTTCCGTCTTTTATAGTCACTTAAACCCTTTGCTCAAATTCTGAACCTCCCTGTTTATTTTGACCCCCCTATTATTAAATATTGGAATCTGCCTCCTTCTGTTTATTAGGATCACTCCCCGTTCATTTGGCACTGGAGATTAAGTGTTTTGGTTCAAAGTTTCGCTTTATTTGTGTCTAAAAGATTTTAAATTGAATATGACTTGTCCTTGTAGATAGTTCAATGTGGCATAGAGCTACTAATAGATGAAGGAGCAGTGAAACTTTTTCCTTTGTCACTTCTTTGTCTAATAGAATTTAATTTCAATCTGTTTTGTCCTTGTAGATCAAGCAATGTGGCGTAGAGCTGTGGATAGTGTCTTCGCAATCAGTAAGTTGTTGTTACTGCATTTGCCATGACAGATTTCCATTTCTCATACAGTTAAGCTCACTTACTCTGAAGTGAAAAAAACCAGAGGTTCCAATAAGCAGGAAGTCGGGAAAGATACTGAAATCTAATAAATTGGGGGAGTCAAAATAAATGGGGCGGTCGGAATTTGAGGAAAGGCTTTGAATAATTATATAAGCATGGACAGAACAAAAGACAGGTTGTCGTAAAGCATAAAACTAAAATGTGTACAGCAGTACCCTATTTTGCCATTAAAATTGGGAGTAAATAATACTAACAAAGATAGGAAGTGAATTGAGGGGTTTGTATCAGGTGTTAATTTTCTTCAATCTCCTTAAAATTAATAAACAGGGAGAGTCCTAATAAGGCCTGGGGCGTTGGAAAAGCATCGAACATTAATAAGGAGGGAAAGCTTGTTTGGCACCTCAAAGTATTTCGTGTTTTACTTTTTGGCATAATGTCGCATTGGATAGCTGTGGGGATTATTTTAAATGGCCCAAGCAATAGACCATAGCTGAGGGAGACCCCCCTTTTTCGTTTCAGCCATGTCTTTTAAAAACATAACTTGATTCTAATTAGGTGTAGAAAATGCTCTGAAATCTGACGAACTCTGTTTCAATTACCAGCTGTTAGTCCTGATGTAGAATATTTAATCTCAGGAAAGATCATCAATGAAAGAAAATCTTCGTGGTGCTTCTCCTTTAACAGCATGCACAATTTGCTCTCTTTTCTTATTCAGTCTAAATTTCATTTATGTGATTATAAGCTTCTGCACTATTGGGAAACTACTACACAAACGTTGCTATGTCTTTCTCTATGATTATTGTTTTTCATTTTTACCAAGATTTCATGCTTTCCTCTGTACTTGGTGCCCTTGCTAGGGGACGAAGTTGGGTGCCCCCACTTGTCAAAAACTCAGGCAAGGTGCCCATTTTCATTGAACTTGATGGCAATTTGGAACACTTTTCAGATCCAACAATCTTGAAATTATAACTTTAAAATACTTCTGTTCATAAGTGGAGTTTTATTTTGCGAAATGAAGAAGGAAAGAAGCAGCAAGCAGCAATTGGCATCTTGATAGATTGCATTCACTTGCAGCAGATCTAGATTTGTAAAAGATGGAATTTTGATGCCTTGTTGGTCTTTTAGTTTAAATATGATGTCAGTTTTTCTTTTAAGGACGCTTCGCTACTGGGCTTTGTCTATTTGAGACTCTATTTCGCCCGCTCTGTTTGAGACCAAGTTGCTGCAAGAGGAATCTTACATCACATCTAATGCCCAGGAAAAATTTTATGCTCATTTGTTAGAGCGACTTTTTAGCCTCGACTTTGTATCTACATTTCCGATAGATATCTCCGAGGCATAAGGTGTAATACGAATGTTTTCAAAGATCTTCGCGGTGGAGCATCACTAGCACCTAATCTACTTTCCTAAAAGTGCTTCTACCCAACCTAATTTTAATTTGCTAGCAAAAGTAAAACATTTCTTTTACGACATTAAGTGTGCATTGTTTGGCAAGCTATTCCTACTCAGATGCTGCAGAGTTAGAAGTTGTATCAATGGTCATTTCTAGCGTTAATTTTTGTAAAGACTCTAGTTAAAAGTATAAGAACAAAATTGCAGAAAGAGCTTGCTCTAACTCTTTGACGTCAAAATAACACTAAAGAAACCTGTTTCAAACGTCACTTTTGTGACATCTGTAACGTAGAGCGCAATTTACAATATTGGCATTCGAAAATTTGACAATTTTCCAATATTATTATTTTGAACAAGGAAGACAGTAGTTTAAGCTTAGATGCGTTTTTTGCTCAGAAACCATTAAAAGTTGTTTGGATAGTTTAGGCGAACAAGTTCAGCATGGAGTTAAAGTATCGTTAATTGTTACACGTCTCAAATACCCTTAGAAATCAAATGACTCTTGCTGAATCAGGTGTGTAGTATAATCTGGAGCCTTTTCCTTATGCATCTACCCAAATGATATTTCATCTCTCAAATCATGTCCTGGTGTTGGTGAGTATTTCATATATGTATCACAGAAACCTCGAGCTTAAGGTTTTTTTCCTATTGAGATATTTGCTTGAGCCATACAGAGTCTTTTTTCATGACTGGTAGACATCATTGCTTCTTTGATATTAGCATCGATATGGGTTTGGTTGGAACTTTTTATAGCAGCTATAAAGTCTTCATCAGTACTATATTTATTCGTGATATTCATATGGTTATCAATGATGGCTGCAAAAACTCAATCACAGATTTGCAAGTCACCTTGACGCAGCCTATTTATTTTCACATAAAGGATTATTCATTACTCAAGCACATGGAAGGGAACGTACCTTAAACCAGAAAACCTCTTTGATTCATGCTGCAAGAATATACAAGCACTTTTTCCAACTTTCATACGTATAACTAGATGCTTCCACATCTACCATGTAGCTAGCAATTAATGATACTGAAGCCTCAGGCTGAACTTGTTCGCCCAAATTTTCCAAAGAACTTTTAACATGCACGTTAAGGGCTTTGTGCTAAAAGGCGCCTTTCAGCACATGTTCCTTAAAATGCATGTTAAAAGCTCTTATTCTTTGCAAGTTCTGGTCATAGTGTGAATTCACTGACAAACCAGTCCTTCCCCGCTATGATCTGCATGTAGTCTATTAAGCTCGTTTGTTTGTTTACATTTTGTTAAATTTTATGGGAGATAACAAAAAACTTTTAGCAGTTTCTCAGCAAAGAAGTTTCTAAAGCCTGGTATTCATATAGCCGTAAGATGCCCTAAGGTTAATGCGGCACTTGCCTGTACCGTGGATAACGGCATTTAGAATAATATGGAAACCACTTTTCAAAGTGCCTGTACCATTGGTTACGGCAGCCTCAGCCATCTCAGATTATATGGGAAACACTTTATCAAGTGCGGCCAGCAGCCGTAGCCATGATAATTTATGTGCCACAACCAAACTGGAAAGTAAAATTATTTCAAAATTTCTCTACCCAAACGGTATGGTACCTGCTGCTGCAACCACTAAATGTTATATGGAAAGGCTCTGCTTCCAGGAAACTATGCCGTTATCTATGTAGAACTGAGTTGGCTAGTGTTCTCATTTATTAATGCACACTAATCTCGATAAACCCTGGCAAGCGTCACTCGCAAGTGACAACAATAAGTCAACATTATTGTATTTAGTTAATGCTAAAAGGGGAAATAGATTAACAGTTATTTCCCTTGCTGGAATTACAAAAAACAATTGTTACTTTCTTCTACTTCTTATGGTTTGCGTTGATGTCCTTCCTTGTTAGTATTGATTTGTGTTCATGAAAGCCATTGTAGTTCATTTAATTATTGCTGAAATCTTATGTTGGGGTGGCATGAAATTTGTTTTAGGGGTGGGATGCAAATACATATGGAGGGTAGAATATTCTACAAAATTCTTTATTTGGAGTGTTATTAAATAGAAATAGTTGGTGGAGGTTTTAATAAGTCAAACAATTATATTTTGAAACAATAACTAAATGTTAATAAATGATGCAAATGTTCTGTGCATCAAAACAATTGATGCTGTTTATTTTATCGGCTTTATTAGGCATTATAAATGCACTCGTTCCCCCTGTATGCATTCCAAATGTTTGCTGAAGATGTAGCCCGCATCTTCTGAGTGCATTGGGATATAATACAAAGCCATGAGCAAATTTCTACTAGACCTACTTCACGGGTGTCGTGGCAGGGGAGCATTGGCCCCCCAACTTTTTTGAAATCTTTGGATTCTTAGAAATCTTAGTGTGTCCTCTGAAAGTTTCCGGACTTTTGCTGTTGGTAAAGAGAAAGATTTAAAATTTTTTCGGAAAGTCTGTGAACTCGGCTTCTCCACTCTACACGTTCCATGATGCCTCTGGCCTATTCAATATCTCAGCTAAGATGTCACTCTTCCACCCTCCTTTCCTTACGACAATGCCTTCATTCTCTATAAAATGCACTTCTTTCCTTCTAAGCATCCTTTTCTACTACCCCGACCCATCATCTATGACAATAAAGCCTTACCTGTTAACTGCTTTCGGCCATGATTCTCACCTGACAAAGAAATGTGTGAAATTTCCACAGGTAACTCGCTGCTGGAAACTTCTCACCCAAAATTCCATTTATAAGCACGTCGTAGCTGCATATATTCCATATGACCTAGAAATAGATCTTTTAATAAAGCATTCTATCTTTCGAAAAATTTTAAAAAACCCTCATTAGTTACCGGCAAGCAGAGCGTTTCCATATAAAATTTTGTATTTGTGACAGCCGGTACCATGCCGTGAGTATAGAGAAATGTTGAAATAATTCTACTTTTCAGGTTGGTCGTGGCACCTGAATTATCATGGCTACGGCTGCCGGCAGCACTTGCTAAAGGGGTTTCCATATAATTTGAGATGGTTGAGGCCCTATTTCCACTGATCCAGATATTTGCGAATACGGAGAAAGAGTTATCTTTCGGGTAGCATATTGGTGGAAACACCAATTTCTGTATATTTTTCACCTGCTTTCACTGACCTAGTTATGCAGAATATCTCTGGATATTTTACATTGAAGTGAGATATCTTACATGACTCAAATATGAACGAAGGTGTTCCTGCGAGTTCTACCACCTGAGCTCATGATGAAATCGGCCAATATATATATATATATATATATATATATATATATATATATATATATATATATATATATATATATATATATATATATCAGAGGCGGCGTGGAAGGAAATAAAAGTAGTATTAGTTTTAATTCGGACTTATTTAGAACCCTAGGTTGCCGTAATCTGATGGGTTTTGGGTTTCTCTTTTTTAGTTTTTTTCACTTCAAATTTGTGCTTAGAGGCTAGAAATTAATATTTAAATACATATTCTACTTTGTCAAAAAACGATCGAATCTACGTCTGTTATAGGATTTAAACCTATTTATAACGCTGTCTATAAAGGTGTCTCTTTTTGCTAAGGATCTCAATAGCTTATGTTCCACTTGTAAAAATATAAGCATTTCTTTTTGCTCCTGTCTCATTGATACTCACATCCTTGCGCATCTGAAGGCACGGATAGTGCTTAGAAGCCCATTCTTGCCTTCTTTTACGGAGATGAGGGTCATACATAGAGGGCTGAGGCTAATGAGCCTACCATAGCATCATAGTATAGCGGCTTTATACCCTCAAAGAAAGCCGTTATAGTATTAGCCTTTCAATTCTAATACTATGGTGGCGGCACAGCAACAGTCGGCTAGGCATCACATAACTTTTGGAGTTTTGAGTTCAAGAAAATGGGATAGTTAGAATAAATGTTTCTATAAATTGATTCAAACTATGTCATGGTTTTATAGAGCGGTTGCATTACGACGCTGTTGCTTAGTAACGGGTCAACTCCGCCATCATGACGGTGCTCTATCATCCAAGATGGTGAACTGTTGCAGTGTATTTGGATTCTCCAATCGATCTGATCGCGAAAAAGATCGATCGTTTCACCGTCTACCAAAAATAATAACACACTTGGACGATCAAACGAAAGAATATTCGGCTGAGCGAAAAAGTAAGTAGTTGAGCAATATACGGTGCGCTGATCTAACAGGGAAGAAGCTTGTTTGGGTATGCTCTGATCACTTTGTTACAGGTAAGCCTGCTGCTCTTTTCCAAAAGTCTCATGCAGATTGGGCCCCAACCTTACGTTTAGGCCACTCAGATGTAAAGGAGGAGAGTTCTTCAAGTTGGGAAAGGCGGAAAGAGCGATCAGAAAAGCGCCCTTCACAGATCGATGGACTAGGCCAGCATTCCTCTGTAGCACATCAATACTGTATGGACGTTATTGCGCCGTCTACTTTCGATGAGCTGGAAAATCATGATGAGAAGGTTAGCTCTTCAGCAGCATGTATATCAACGGAAGTTCAAACGGAACTTTCAATGGGTGACATTGACAACATGGAGCAGAAATTGCCAGCATTAGAAAATGAAAACAAAAATCTTAAGGAGAAGATCATTTCGATGATACCAATTGATATTGCTAGATTGGAGCAAGATAAAGAAATGGTTTTGTTTTTGACTGGTATTCCCAACTATGTACTGCTTATGTCATTATTCTCCTTTCTCTCTGAATCAGTGTCACATACACACCGAAATTGTTTAACCGCCTTTCAAGAATTTTTGCTTACTATGATGAGACTACGATTCAACTTGCCATTCCAGGACCTAGCCTACCACTTTAATATATCAAAGTCAACTGCTTCAAGAACTTTTGATAAATGGATAGACGTTATGGCGACAGTGCTTAAATTTCTGATTAAGTGGCCTAACAGAGAGGAGCTCCAGAAAACTATGCCTACTGATTTTGTCCAAGTTTATGGTCGAAAAGTTGCAGTTATAGTCGATTGCTTTGAGGTATTTATTGAGCGCCCAGGAGATCTATTGGCCTGTGCATCTACTTGGAGCAATTATAAACACCACAATACTATAAAATTTTTGATAGGTATTTGTCCACAAGGGGCCATTTCTTTCATATCTAAGGCTTGGGGTGGTCGCACAAGTGATAAATATTTGACAGAAAATTGTCACATTTTAAATAGACTCCTTCCAGGTGATATTGTTTTGGCAGATAGGGGCTTCAACATCAATGAAAGTGTAGCATTAAAGGGTGCCAAACTAGAAATACCTGCTTATACCAAAGGGAAAACACAGTTATCATCTCTTGAAGTTGAAGAAACTCAAAGACTTGCAAATGTGCGGATTCATGTTGAGAGGGTTATAGGATTAGTACGGCAGAAATACCAAATCCTGAGTGGTATTCTTCCAATTGAAACATTATATAGTGATAACTCCACTCCTCAGATTGATAAAATTGCAACAGTGTGCTGTGCTCTAACAAATATTTGTGATTCTGTTGTTCCATTTTACTAATTTTCCTATTCCACTTGTAGTGCATATCATATTCTATAAAGTTCATGTTACTTATTACATTGATAAACTTTGCTGTGAAATTAACTGTCAAATCAAATTAGTATGATAATGAAGTTATTCTTTTGTAAAAAGAAAAATGGATAATAACATACCAGAAGTAATCTGATTTCTGTATGTCCTTGTTTATTTTCTTGTGAACTGTTTAGCAAGCATTTCTAGTAAGATGCATAATTTAAAGAAGTTTTCTGATTTTGATGCATTCATTTCAAAGAATGATTTATCTGGAAGAATAGTCTCAATATGGGTTTCATTTGGTGTCCATTCGAAGAAATGAGCATACTGTGCACCAGATATAAAAAGTTGACACTGTACTTGATAGTAGTACTGATGGTCTTGTTTTAGTGCATATGTGCTTTGAGCAGGCGAAAGCATTGAATTTTGTTTACAAGCATATTCACTTAATGGAATATCTCTGCAACTATATGGACACTTAACCTCTAGAACACCTTGCCCACAGCACTTGCATGATATCAAACCATCTGGAGAAGCCCCCAGGAATGGCCATTGGTTATTGAACATCAGCCCTACTTTACAGAAATGAAATTCCTTGTGGGACCCTTGCATTTTCTTTATGTAGTCTGCCACTGCAATGCTTTCCTTTTCTAATCCCCATGCTACAGCACTATTTGTGAACTTGCTTTCTGTTGGGTAGCAAATGCTTTTGATTAGGCTCCTGCTTGGGTTATTGGCATCTGTTCTGCAAGACTGTTTACATTTGGATGCAGTAATTCTACCAGACCTAAGCTTAAACCATAACTTTGAATGAGCTTGCTTGGCTGTCTCACATTGGATCTTCTGTAGCTGCTCATTGGAAAGGACTGGTAAAGTAATATCTTGACATGTTTTGATGATGATGTCAAGTGAGCATCCTGCATTTGATGGAGAGTACAAATTTTGAAGAAAGAGGTTCTTAATGGACCCAATTGGAATGAAACTTTCACTATAAGGCTCAGTAATTGCTAAAATTGCTGGTCTTGTGCCACACAAGCTTAATTTGCTAAGGAATTCCCTCTGTCTCTGATCATTCTCAATGTGTGGAGGCTCTTGAGTCTTCCTCCTCTTTGTAGGCCTATTACTGTCTCCATCTTCAGTGCTGCAGCTGAGATCTCTCATCTTTCGTGTTGCCCCTTTAAAATCTATCTCTGCAACGAGTAAGTAGGGCACCTCTTTTACAGCTTTTGGCAGTAACCATTTGCATTGTTCTTGTGAACAAGAATTAGCTTCTCTTGTATGATAAAATGCCTCTAAATAAAACAGGAGGGATGCAACATGTGAACAAGCTTCACCAAGGCCAGCCATGCAGGTGCAATGGGCAGTTTCTATTTCACCATCTGCTTTTAACAAAATCCAAGGCTTCAGTGGTGTTGTGTTTGCATGCTGTGAATGTCTAACCTGTCAGTAGAAGCAGCAGTTAAGAATAGCCTGAAGAATAGGTTTTTAGTGGTAATTCTTAATAAATCTAAATAATGTTGGGAAAACTTTTAAATCAATATGCCAGGAAGCACTAAAAGAAGCTGAACCAACTCATTAGACAACTAAATAGTGGCCTGTGTGAGCTTATGTTATGAAAATAAAGTGGAACAAAAACTGAAAATATTTGACTTAATGTTCCTATCACAAGACAATTCTCTTCATAATGTTTAACTGCCGTTTCCAGAACCCATCCACTCAAAAAGTTGTTGTATGCTTGCAATGATTTCCTCGCTTTTAACTCCTTTGCCGTCAGGCAACTTGTTGAATACACAAGATAGTCAACAATGTCTGTATAATCAATGCTTGACAAATCATTCAAGTACTCATGTAGGTCCGATTTTTTCAGCAAGTATGGATCTTCCTTCATAGCATCAATTTTCAATAAATATCGAGTTCTCGCTGAGTTTTCTAAAGCTTGGGCATAATGTAAAAGAGGAAATGTGTGATGCCTAGTGGCCATGTTTACATTTTCAAAAAAGCTGAGTTGACCGTCAAGATGGCGCCACTAATCATATCGAGGCTAGCGAAATTCTATTGCAACTGCTCTATTCTAAAACAATAAACCACAAAAAGAAATGGCAGACTATTCGTAATTTATTTTTAAAACTCGTTACTAAAATTGTTACTTAAAATTGATCGAGGAAAATGGAAGAAAAGATATACCGCTTTAATGTCCCCGATCACAAGACATGGCCAGCAAAAATATGTATTTTTCTCAGCATCACCACAAATCCATTGATATGTCTCATAAACGCTGTCTGAAGATCTATTTTTCAAAGTAACTTTCGGGCAAGGTCTTCCATCTTTCTTGAATTGAAGTCGTTGCTCATGAGTTAAGTGTCGTTGTGTGGATAGCAGTCCAAAAATATGAGAAACTCCCCAAACATAACCTTCATTTATAACGCGGTTCATTCTTGCCTTCGAAAATAGCAATCTTAGAGTGGATTTCCCCTCTGAAGCCGTATGGTATTAGTTATCAAGAACTAATACCATCGGTAGCTCGCCTTGTCATATATGGTAATGAAAACAATAGGGAAATCGTCATAATAGCCAGGGAAAACAAAAGAATGGTATTAGGATTTGAAAATTACTACCATGCCGCGGCCTTTGAGTTAGTGTTGACGTAAGAAGGACATCATTGTTATAGAACGTCAGTTAAAAGGAATGGTAGGAATGCGAGAATCACGCGAAAAAAGACATTCTGATATTTGACCTTTGGCTTAGGGCAAGGTGGTTACCAGTGGCTACGTAAACATACACTGTAAGCTGTAGTGTTTAATTTGTTAAGAAGGCAATGTTTTTTAGTTTATGTTCTCTTTGGGAAACAACATAATCTGGTTAAAATATAGTATTAGACTAATACTACTAATACTACTCTCCGCCGCCCCTGATATATATATATA
>WIPJ01006223.1:34784-57699 GCA_018155075.1 Cassiopea andromeda
CTGCTCACCAACAGTTCTTGCACTGAATGATTTCTCTATAAGTTCACAAATAATGTCTTCAGCTCCTCGGCTAGTTTCTACAGCCATTTCGAAAACTTAGGACTACTCTCCACAGCTACAACGTGACTTCAAACCGAGGTTTTGAAGGATGCAAAGTTTCCTACGTTTCAAAGAAGGTAGGAGCTGACATCACAAAAGCTTCTAAGGCAATGACGTATTAAGCCCTTCAGCCAATCAAAATGTTCAATTCCAGCGCAGCTCCATGACATCGCAGCAGTAATACCGTCCTAGCTCCTACCAGTAAAAGTTGGTAGGAGAACGGTTGTTTTTTTCCATTGTGAGGTAGTACAGGCACAAAGACGTGCTGAAACACTCTTTTGTTTGAGCCTCTACCAGCTCCTACCATCTCAGATGGTAGGAGTTGGGTTCAAAACAAAGATATTCTTTGGTAGCCAATTAAAAATGATTTCATAAAGGGTAAAACAAAAGCTGTGTTAAATGAGTTCGCTATGAAATAACGAGCTAACGGGTTGGGAAATGTTACCTTCGCTTGAAAATTATATTGTATCCACTTTTCAAAAAATTTGATTTTATTGAAATATTTTAGTCCTACTGGGTAGGACAGGCAGGACCTCTAACTTCGCCACTGAGAAAGATACAGTGTCTCCATTGAGATGAAGTCTCTTTGCACAATGTAAATTTTAGCTGATAGACAGCTTCATTTGCAGTAATAAATAAATGAATCATCTGATTTCGAAAATGTTCATTAACTTGCATGTAATATCAGTTGAAGAGACTATTGAACAATTGTATGTTTCAATAAAGCTATGCACGTTTTGTAGAACAAGTGGAAAATTAGGTTCCAATGAAAGCAAACATTTTTAGCTAAGCTAGTATATGCTTGTCCTTTGCTAGTTCATTTTACGTTGAACCTATTGTCACGAATAATGAATAGACACTGCGATGTTGGAAAAGGAGATAGCATTCGTGTAAGGTACATTTATAGGTGAGAACTGCAGCTCTGTAAATATCACGCAAGAATATAATGGGAAGATGGGTGCCTATTAAACTGGGAATTTTTACAAGATTCAGTCTGATTTGTAAGCAAACTTTGCTGGTAAATTTTGATATGTTGATTGGTGTGATTACAGAGTGAATGTTTTGTTAACATCATTTTATCAGAAGTGAACTTGTTGAGTTTATCATTTAATTTCAAGAACTTTAGATATCACGGAAATTATGCCCTAGCATTTGAATGCACAGTTTATATCAAGATCTCTCCCACAGCTAGTTTAACTGAGCTCTCATTAGCATGATGTGTATCGAGAGGAGAGATGTGATAAGTAGTGGAAGTCAGTTTATGGCTAGAGTGTATTTGAGCTGCAGATCATGTAACCATTGTATCAATTTGCTCTTGTTCCTTGAATCACGTGCTTGTCAACATTATTGTTAGCAACCCATTGATTCTTCATCGTCAACAAAATTCTCATATTCTGTTTAAAACGTAATTAGTTGTCTTTCCACACTTCATTTCTTTCGGTAACACGACATATTTTTGACCTTAGGCTCATTATCTCATTCTCGTTATGAAGCCCTCTTGCTTGCAACCCATTGCAAAAAGAATTTATTTCTCTAACAAGGGCGTTATGTAGCAAGGACTTTATTAATGGTGTTTTATTGATTGGATAATTCTTAATCCCTATGAAGTGTAGTTAAAGTGCCATAGTATTATTGCCTCATCATTTTGACAGATCGCATGAATAGCTTCTTAATATTACAAGCTCGGGGAATTCAAGGAGACAGAATCTCGTTTAAATTCGTTATCATTATAATGATAATGTATTATTTTAGATAATGTAGCCATTGCTTATATCCACTTCCTTGAAAATTTTTGCTAAATTTAACTTGTATTCGTACATAATTAAGATTGCCGATATCCCGAAGTTATGCTAGAGAACATTAATTGGAGGCTACGTTTTATGCTGTTGATAATGCTGTAGACTAAGTCACATTTCGAGAAGCAGAAAGTTATTGATGTGAAATAGCTTGAAAGATCTATCTAAAGATAGGTATAAGTAGGAACTATGAACAAGAGATTCAGGTCATTCAATGAGATTGAATACTCAATGGAAGGGAGAGATAAATTGTCTCATTGAGATAAAGTCTCTTTGCACCTTGTAAACTTCAGCTGATCGACAGAACCAGTTGTAAATTTAAACAGCTGAATAATTTGATTTCAAAGAGTTTCATCAAATTACCATGCGGCAGGTGAAGGTTAAATAGAAGAAAACTGAATATCTAGTTGTAAATTATCCTCCATAATGAATGTGAGAGTAATTAGGCCAAGATCACGATAGCTACACTTCTTGAATATAATTTTTGTATCGCCTATTGCATGGTTCGTCAGTCTGCAGCTCTTGTCATGCTTCGGATTTGCGTAAAATCCTGTCTGAGCATTTTCATCGTCAGTATGCTTATCTGCGCTATGATGATGACAGGTGTATCTCTAAGGCTCCTGTAATGTTTAAAATAATGTGTAGCCTTCCTTTATAATGCTATTGAATCTTTGATGGAAGCCTCTGTTCAATAATGGCCATCGAATGTGTAGTAAAAAAGGCCATTTCGTTAAAATGTTAGCTGACACTGTGTGATTATAGGTCATTGCTGGATTCCATGACACATAATCCCGCATAGTTCTGTTATCATATGTATTCACTTATTTTATTGTATCAATGCTGTAGCTGTTGCGTATTGCCTTCTTCCCTTTTAATTTCAACCAGATTCTAAGTGAAATGTAGACAATGTAAAAGTCAGAGACAAAGACTTTCGGGGAAAATTTTTCAGATAGCATAACGCATTTTCTGAAGACTATCAAAAGTACGAATTGGAAAGCAGTTGCCCCTTGCATGTAAGCTCGATCCCCATTTAAGATGTTGCATTTACCTTTGTGGTCAGTGCCATCTGAGCTTTGAAAATAGGGAATTACTTATATTTTCTTGCTTTTGATGAAATTCATCCAACCACCCTATGGTGTACATGCCTAAGGGCACAGGGGGAAAGTGCTCCTAGCTTGCATTGCAATATTCTTTCGCTTTTGAGGTTCTACCTGAATATACAAAGCCCCTAGTACCAGATATTTGCTACTTTTCTGCACTTACATAGAAGCATTAAGTGGTTCAATAGAAAACTAAAATTCTAATTGTGAGGTATCTTAGATCTTTTAAGTTTAAGAATGCTATTTTATGCATTCTAGCGAAATGGTTGATTTTAGCACACTTGATTTAAGGTTAATCGTTTTTGAACAACTAAGTTTCTCTCTTGTACATCTGGAGAAATTGAAAGGGGAAAAGGCAATTAATTCTGTATGTTATCATGCTTTCTGCTTAACAATATTTAACCTTTCTCATGATCATTTCATTTATTAAAACTCACATTGTCCGTTTTTATATATTGCTTTCTTCCCTATGAAAGATGTTACTATGTTTTGAATGCTATGGCAAAGATATTTATTGAGAGCGTGATGCCCCGCCCACCAGCATGTACGAAACTGTGAACAAATTGAAAATGTTGAAGGAAATGTAGTATTTCATTGCTGATAGTGTTTTGCAAAACCTGATTGTTAGTCATAATTGGTCAAATGTTTGCAAACTATGCCCTTATCCTAACGGAAAGAGTTTAGATGAAATATCTATGAGCATATTTAGTAGTTAGGTGGAGGAAAAGAGAAATAGGTATGACCATATATGAAAACCTTAAAACGTGAAAAAAACGTCACCCTCTGTCTTCAAAGTTCTGCCCGTCCATTAACTATGTTCTGACGTTCAAGTATTTCGAACCAGACAAAGTTTGAAGTGAAGCACCTAAGACAGTGCTTCCCGATAGGGGTGCTCGCACCCCGAAGTGGTGCGAGCTGTGGTTCTCGGGGGTGCAAGAATCAATCGTGAAAGACGAAGTAAGTATATATTTTCGTCGCAAAGAATATCAGTTCAGATTTTTTTTTCACAACTGGTCACTACCGGCCAGCAAATCCATTGAACGAAAAATCACGACTTCTAGAAAACTGCATTTTTCGACAACAAACGTTGTCCGAATGTCCGTTTTTCATTATGTGTTTAAGCCTTTGTGTTTCATTCAAATCAAGGGGGTGCGGGATTGCCCTCATCAGTCTCAGGGGGTGCGGCGGTGAAAACGAATGGGGAAGCGCTGACCTAAGAAAAGGGTTATTTCCTTCTAGCCATAAAACACTTTTTGTTATAAACTACAGGGTCCTTGAGCAAATCCCTCATGTAACTTATAGGCTCTCTTCATTCATACTCAAGAAATTAATAAAGTAATTGTCGTAAATAAACACTTAGACAATTGTTAATTGATACTTCACTCATTACCTGACACATCAAAATCCCAGTGAGATTGGCTCGTATAAATCTTTTCAATAGTATTGCCAGTGTTTCTCTATGGTTTTATGGTTGCGTGTGAGATTTTGCTTTATAGTGAAATGCGCGGAAGACTCCAGCAATGCGCGGGAGCTTTGGCATTTATGGACTCGCTCCATCTATACTTTGGCACTGACAGATTACTTTGATAAGGAAAGTAATAGGAGCTGCATTGATACATTTTCATAGAACATATGATTCAATAAGCCATAAAAATCCAACTGACAAAAATTTGAAAAATTTAAATTAAAGGTGAATGGCTGGATTGGTTTTTTAAATTGTTACTATGAGGTAGATAAATTTTGAATCAAAGCCAATATTTCTCATTTTATCTCAATAATCAAGTATCAACAGTTTTCAAATGTTAGGGTCATCAAAACTTTGGGGCCGGGGGCACTATGCCCCCACTTTCATAGGACAATGTGTTGCATTATTGCTACTTGAGCTTATCCCCTACCTTAGTGACCAAGGTCCTCCTCTTTCTTTGCAAGTCATTTCGACGCCCTTGAATTAGGAAGACATTTGGAAAAAACGCAGATTGTGTTTTTTAGAATGGGAGTGGAATAAGGTGATGGTTGGGCTGAGAAAAATTCCAAAACTTTAATAAATGGAGAATCATTGAAAAATGAGCAAACATGCAATAGAAAATGTAATATTATTTGCTACACATTTCTAATACAGAAAATTTGCGAATTTTACACAATGAAACAATGCAGCAGAACACTGCAGTTGTGGGCAACGTCATTTCTTAATGATAGTTTTACCAAATTTAGGTAAAAGTAAAGGTAGTCCAGTATACTTTCGTACATGCTGTCAAGTGCCAAATAAACAACGGGGTGTTCTAATAAGGGGGAATTGGTTGGAAAAATTAAATCATTTAATAAACTAGGGGAGTTCAGAATAAATGGAGGGGAATGTGAGAAATGGCCTTAAATGATTATAACATGATGCAAAGAGCAAAAGCAGGTTTTCATAAAGCAAAGAGTTAAAATATGTACAGAATCGCTCCAACTGAACTTGAACATTGAGCATGACTAGTACTGAAAGAGAAATGGTATGAAATTTGGTGTTCGTCAAAAGTCAACTTGCTTATACGTAAGAACCTGGGGGGATTTATAAGTTACGGGGTTGAAAAAAAATCGAAAAATTATTAAGGGAAGAGACAATTATTGGCACCTGACTTTGAATGAGTGCCTGTTTGAGAAGAAACTTATCCTGAGCCATCATGGCATGTAAGGTAGGGTGGCCAGTTTCTTTTTTTACTCCCTTTATCTGGCCAGTGTTGCTACCAGGTACCATGGGCATAGGAGGACGTCAAATTTCAGAGATATTGCCAGAGTTAAAAGGATTCCTGCCCCCATCTCCGCCTCCAACGCTTAAGCCAGCACTATGATTCCAGGTACACACTTGCTGCTGTGTGAACATTGGGTGAGGATTTGGTCAAGGTCATCAAATCGGACTAAAGGCAATATCCTTCAACATAGGAAGCATGTACTGTAACCAATATGCCATCTTACCGCTGATGTTTCGGGTGTGATATGTGATAGGAGAGTTCCATTGAGAGTGAAGGTTAAAGTTCATAAAGCAGTGGTCAGACCTGCAATGGCATCCGGGCTTGAAGCGGCACCTCTGAAGAAGAGCGAAGAGAAGAAGATGGATGTGGCGGAAATGAGGATGTTGAGATGGATGGTGGGAGTCACCAGAAGAGATCGAGTTAGGAATGATTATATAAGAGGGACAGTGAAGGTAACTGAAATCTCTAAGAAGATCCAGGAGTCAAGATTGAGGTGGTATGGACACTTGAGAAGAAGAGTGGGGGAAGATCATGTGGGAAGGGAAGTTATGGAAATGGAAGGGCAGGGAAATAGAAGAAGAGGCAGGCCCAAGCGAAGGTGGATTGACAGCATAAACGGAGATTTAAGAGAGAAGAATTTAAACCCAGAGATGGCTAACAACAGAAATGCGTGGAGAAGGTTCATTCACAACGGCGACCCCAAATAGGGAAAAGCTGGGAAGAAGAAGAGGAAGACCACTGATGCCAAATGACCTCTAGGGGTGGCACTAAGAATTTTCCGACTGGGGGCTGACTCTTCCCACAAGGGGGTGAAAATACGGTTAATACGGTGCTTTAATGAAAAAATCTCTAAAAGATTGCTGTTTCATCTTCTGATGAGGGGATATCGCCCCCAGCCCTCCTCTGGTACCACCACTAATTATCACCCTTAGTAATGTCTATTTGGCATGCCAAGGACTTGAAGGTTATGCAGGTATTTGGCGTTGGTGGCTAATAGTGACAAAAATTAGTCAAAATAATGAACATTGATAACCAATAAATTATCGTTCAATACATTGTTGAATACGCCATCTTTAAATGCAAAGAAACCTGTGGTGATGCTTAGAACTTTTAGAAAACTATTTTCATATTCGATTCAGAATATTTTCGCATTAGATTAATAGCGAATAAATAAAATGGCTTTTAGAAAGCAATGCATTGACTTCAAAGTGTTTAAAAGCCACCAATTGACGTCAAAAATCAAAGTTGCTTTAAAACGAAATTTTGTGATAGTATATGCTACTGTTTTGCATCTTGTGACTTGAGAGCATTTTAATAGTTTGGTACCAAAATTTTCTAATGAGAATGGATACAATGCTAACTGAATGCTATTTTGGCATGAATCACTTTCAGTAAAAACCCACTTTGTATCAGATCTTTCTTGCAAATGATTTGAAAATAAGCGTCATATTTCAGAGTCGTCATAGCAACATTAGAGCGACGCTAGTAGCAGTGGCTGTGGGTTTCAACGGAGGCGTTAGTTTTTCCAGGGGGCGTTTTTGAGATCTAAAAGGGCGTTTGGGAGCATACAATGATATGGTTATGCCAGTGAATTTTGTTAGTAAATTTAAGCATTTTTCGCAACCAGGGATGTGATGACTGGAGGCCGTAGGAGGGGGGTTAACGCCCCCATATCTTCAAGTTTGCAAGAAAGTTGGTAGAAAAAGGCCATGCTGGAAGAGATTTGGCAAAAGTATATTCTGGGACCTTTCTTTTTGGTAATAATAGTTAAGTCAATTGGTCAAAACGCCCCTCCCCTAACAGGAGGTGTATCGTCACATCACTGATTGGAAAAGGTTCATTAGAATTCTGTAAATTATTACATGAGCAGATTATGAATTATCAAGCATATCCTCAACTCTGGAAATTGTAGAATTTCAACCAATGATTTTCTGACTTCGGATCTTGTCAAGAGAGTAAGGCCTTTTAATATAGAATCTCGGCAAAGGAATTGCCCCCACAATTACTCAACATTGCTCCCATAATAGATGGAGTTTGCCCCCAGTAAATATTCCCTTTTACTACCGACATACCTTATAGTAGAACTGACAAAGTCGTGCGAAAACGTCAATCATCGTTCAAATTGCGATGGTAAGTGGAAAATATGAAGTTTGTGGATGTCTTTGAAGTTAAATTGAGGGATGCTTCTTTTATAAAACAGATGGAGCAAAATCGTTATAGGTTATAGGTCATTTGTCATTGGTCCTTATTACTTGTGGCAAACATGATACTAGGAAAAGCATTTTAAGCCAAAGTAATAATCACTACACCAATAATTTTCATGGGGTCATGGGGAAACTGCCCCCAGACCTACTTTCCGGAGAGATTTACATCAATTGGGGGCATTATACTACTTGATACTAAAACTGAATATTGGCCTTGTCAAAGATTCTGATTGGCCTGGTGATAATGAACATTCATTGTAGTATAGCTTCTGGTTGTAAATAAAGCATTTTGATGTACTCGAAAAAATTGCTCACTTGAAGCATGTCTTAGACAAATATCCTTTGAAATTTGAACCGTTTTTACTTTACTGTGAAGTATTACAAACGAGGACGTTGGAAGTTTGGTGTGGGTGGTCAATAAACGTGGAAACATCAAAGGGGACGGTAGTTCAGAAAATGATTGAGAACCATTGATCCATAGGAAAATGTGCTTGTTTCTGTAGCAATGCCTCAATTCTATTGAAAAGAGCCATCTAAAAATTGCCCTTTGATTTTCAAGCAAGTTTTGACTTAATGAGCCCACTTACTTCTCACTTATTCCAACCATCCCCTAGAGTATTAATTTCTTCTAATATGTCCATCCACCTCGCTTACTCCATCCCCTCAGCAATAACGGACTTAAGAGTACGCTTCCCAAGCCAGAAGGTTCTTACGACGCCCCTCTTTTAGTGGTACTAATGGGAAATTGTATTGCACAGTCTTAATTGACAAAAAAATTTCAAAGAAGGGAGCAGCAGATGATTTTGGTCCCGGATATGGCTGGCCGTATGTAGCAATATTCAATATTGTAAATATATATTCAATAAAGTGAAATGTATTCAATCTTTTGCTAAACTATATTCAGTCGAGTCCAAATATGTATTCAATACAGTCCTAATATTTATTCAATTCAATGTTGAAATATATATTCAATTCAATGTTGAAAAATGTATTCAATCCGATGTTGAAATATATTCAATCGCAGGTCAAAATATATTCAATCCAATGATCGATATATTCTATCTCCATGGTAACAAGCTCACAAAGACACGCGGCTTTCAGAAATAGAAAAAGAAGTCCAACCTTCGCTATGGAAGAAAGATGGTGTAGTCCAGGGACGTATGAAGCTTTATAGAAGTGTTGGGGCACATGGATGGAGGGGAACATTGGCAGGGTTTGTCTAAAAGTCCAAATGGCTTATTCAATCATTTAAAGCCACAAAAGAGTAGGGCTTATCTGCAAGGTTTGCTTGAAATTAGAGGGTTATTAGAGAGGGGGGCTTAATAGAACTTACAGGAAAAGGATCATGCATCCGTTACGTAATACCTCTGTAGGGGGGAGGGTACCTTGTTTTGTGGTGCTATTATCTAATTTATGTAGAGAAATATAGTACGGAGCGTTACAAGAGGGGGAGGGGGACTCTCAATAACGGCAAACTTAGCGTTACGGCAAGGAGTGAATGACACCTAAGTGCTTTTGAAGGGGTGAACACAAAATCCCACCGATTAGAAGTATACGGCTGCGGAATCCCCTTCTCATTTACCCAACGACAAGAAGAGTACTACAGTATATGCATACGAGGTGAGTCGAAGTTCCGCATTTCAAAGGCTTTTGTTTACAAACCAAGTTTTGCTATATAACCATTGCGCAATGCAAAGTCACGTGTAATTGTTGTTTAGAAAACGTCAATATGCCACTTCTTGCATGAGTAGAAAAATAATCCAAGGCTCTATACCAAAATAGTGCAAGAATAATGAGGCTAAACGAACAGCTAGGTATACTTATAAAAAGTGACCAAACGTTTTTCTATCGGAAACGTAGCCAGGCCTAGCACTAAAAGTTTTTAACCTTTGATCTCATTTTAGTTCTAAAAGTTTCTGAAAAGTTTCTTTATTTAACGAACTTAATTGCAGTGAGCACGAAAACAAAACGTGAATGAAGTAAACAATTATCAACATTACAGACAAAATGCTAATAGATTTACATTCTAGAGCAACTGGATGCACAGATTGTTGTAGTTCAGCTTTACGTTTGACCAGATAACTATTACAATGCATTCTTTGTCTAACGTTTCTTAGCTCTTTCCTTTTAGTTTTAAAAGTTTCTCATATTCTAAGGTGCCTAAAAATGGTGCCTAGTACTCGGCTGCCAATAAACTCGATTATTAGGGGGAGGGTCTATTGATTGTTCTGACAAAGTGTTACAAGTGGAGGGTGGGTTGTTTTTGCAATGTGATGCCACATTGTTTAAACAACTCTATATTTAGTACATTTTGCTTCAAAATAGAGAATCTAGCTTCATAACTAAAGAGGAAATGTGGCTTCTCATCAAAAAAAATAATCTGGGTTTCTTATGATGATGCCATTTTGAGGTGAAAAAAGACATAATAAAGACATTATTTTGAGAGCAGAATTGTATCATATTAAAATTCATAATGTGACGTCACACATTGGCGGTGATTGGGTAGTTTTTAAATTGATACAAAGTTTGACAGGGGATGGGTGGGTCCCTAGAGATTCCAAAGTTCGAGTGATGTACTATGTGAATGGCCCCTTACAATAAAAGACGTGTAATCTTTCAGATTTTTACGTAGATGCAAAAGGTTTGCAGAGGAGCTTTCCTTTCTGTGTGTTTGTTAAGGCCGGTTTCCACTTCAGCGAAACTGGTCGCGCAATTCAGCGAATGGACTACTGGGCATGCGCATGTCATTAACGTGGGCAGGGGCAGGTCATCGCTGGCGAACGCACGAGCAGTTGTTGTAGTTGGATTGAGTTCAACTTTTCTGCGACCGATCTGAGCGATAGCCAATCAAAACGCTTGCTTAGGAAATTCCCAAAATTCCACTTCATTCTCCTTCACAACATCCCACAGAGCATCAGTCGTCTCCTTAACAATTCTGCAAACAGACGTCTTGCTTATTCTGCAGCTGGCAGCAATACTTGATTGTGCATCTCCAGTTACCAAATAGTGCAATGTACAGCAAAGTCTCTCACTGGGACCAATTGGTTCCCTCTGTAAAGAGCACTTTGCAATCCGCGGGGCAAAAATATTTAACAGTTCCTCAAACTTTGCAGTGCTCATCTGGAACTGTTGGTAGAAATATTGGTGATCGAACAGTTTCATTTCTCGCACAAGCAAATGGAATTCGCCTTTATCCTTTCTTTCCTCGTAAATCTTACATACCCAAAGTCTACCCTGTACAAATTTCAGATTCTTTTTTCGAAATTTTCTTCTCAGTATCAATAATAACAAAATCTGCCTTCTTGTGAGCGCCATTGTTCTTGAATTTGATGTGATCATAGTGCATGCTGGTACCAATAACCTACATGACTCCACACCCAAAGATCTCACTGGAACGGTTGTAAACACCCTAGATAAGATCCAGAAGAGTAACCCGACAGCGTGAGTTGCCTTCTCCTCCATTTTTAAGAGGAATGATGACCAACGCTTAAATATTAAAGGCAAGAAAGTTAATGAACTTCTCGAATAAAAGCTAAGCATTAGAGGTATGGACATTATTAATAATAACAACGTCTTATATAGCAATTTGTGGCAAGATGGTCTCCATCTAAACGATGGAGGTGTGCGTAAATACTCTGCCAACCTTAGTAAGTTTGCTAGGTACTGCTAGGAAGAAATCAGCTCGATTAAAACTAATATCAACAGTAGCACACACCATCAAAGGAAGAGAAATGGTCTAAAAATTGCATTCATAAATATAGTTTCCCTTCGAAAACATAAACCAGAACTAGAAATTATCCTTCATAACAATAATATTGATATTATAGGCGTAAGCGAGACACGCCTTGAAAAAACTGTTTCTGACGCTATAGCCTCTATCGAAGGGTATAGGCTTTACAGCAAGGACAGAGATTGTAATGGAGGAGGGGTTGCTATGTACATCAAAGAAAGTCTCCCTGAGCCAAAGGTCAAGATAATAAGTGATGAACTTGAGCTAATAGCGCTAGAGGTATCCCATAGTAATTTTGCAAGGACTTTCCATGTTATCTGCTGGTACCGCCCTCCGACTGCCTGCGTTGACTACGCAGCATTCGAAGAGTTAGAGAAAATTCTAAAGAGGCTAGAAAGTGATGAGAAGGAAATAATTCTAATTGGCGATACCAATTGTGACTTCAAAAATAACAAGAATGAGAAACTCAAATCAATTTACTCTGAATATCAACTCGAACAATTAATTAAGAGGTATACACGAGTTGCTATCACCACTACTGAACTTGGTGAACAGAAAGTAAGCAAGACCCTCATTGACCATTTCTCTTCCACTAATCCAAACTATATCGTAGAGGCAGATGTAATGGAGATAGGGATGGTTGACCATTCGGAATTCGGACCAAACCAAACTATTCGGAAAATAAATACCAAGCGACAGAAAGAAAATATAAAAAAAGTCGTCGAATCCCGTAACTTGAAAAAATATGACAAAATACAATTCCGTCAAGACCTGAACCAGATTGAATGGGAAACTATCCTTGGTCCATACAGTAGAGATCCTGTAAGCATGGCAGCCACGTTTCAGGGAATCTTCGAATCCATCTTAGACATTCATGCTCCAGTACAGAAGAAAAGAATCCGCAACCAGTTCACCCCATGGCTTACTGCCTCTCTAAAAAGCCGGATGATGAAAAGGGATATACTGAAGAGGGAGGTTGGAAGATCTCCTGAAAAGTGGCCTGCCTATAGAAAGTTACGTAATCAAATAACAAAAGAGATACGTGACGCAATTAGGGACTATTATCGACAGCTTATTGATGAAAACATAGGGAATCCGAAAAAGATGTGGAAAGCCATTAACAAAGTATTAGGCAAAAAGGAGAATTCTGTAAAACTCTCGAGTGTGGAAATAGAGGGTAAATACCTCACTCGAGAACGTGATATTCTGGAGGCCCTAAATCAACATATCGTTTCAGTTGGCCCAAACCTAGCTAAGAAAATTACTGCAAAACCAGGTGATGACTGTCTCCAGAATATCAAATTAGAGCAGAAAGAAATGACATTTAAGACAGTTAGCAGTATGCACATTGTAAATGAAATCAATAAACTAAGAATCGGAAAAGCGGCTGGTCCTGACAACATACCCATAACAGTTGTTAGAGATGTAGTTGACCTTATAGCAAAACTATTAGCAATGATATTCAATTCATCATTAGAAAATGGTATATTCCCAGATATTTGGAAACTTGCAGGAGTAACTCCCATTTTTAAATCAGGAGTAAAAAAGGATGTAAACAACTACAAGCCCATTTCGGTCATTCAGTCTTCTCCAGGATCTTGGAGCGCATAGTGCACGATCAGATACTCAACTTCATCCTTGAAAACAATATCCTAACCAAGAATCAGTCAGCTTTTCGAAAACTGCACTCTACGATAACATCCCTTATAGGCACTATCGACTATTGGTATGAAAATATTGATAGCAAAAAACTAAACCTAACAATATTCCTTGACCTTAGGAAAGCATTCGACACTGTATATCATGAAATAATGGTAAAAAAGTTATGGAATACGGTATGAGAGGCAATACTGGAAGTTCGTTCCAGTCGTATCTAGATCAGAGGAAGCAATACTGTTCTGGAAATGGGCAGAGATCCATGGCTAGTGAAGTAACCTGTGGTATACCTCAGGGTTCCTGCTTGGGGCCTCTACTTTTTATCATATATCTAAACGATTTTGAAAAATGTTTAAGATTCTCAAAGGCAAGTGTCACTGATGACACCACTGTAACGATCTCATCGAATGATGTGGAAAAAATTCTGCATGAAGCACAACAGGAATTATTCAATCTGTCAGAATGGATGAGAATAAATAAGTTAAGTCCAAACCCAGGAAAAACAGAATATATGATCATAGGTCATTCTCGTAAATTAAACACACTAAATACATCAAATCCACTCACAATAAATGGAACAGATATCAAGCGTGTTACGAAAACAAAATCACTTGGTATAGTAGTTGACGAGAATCTATCTTGGGATGAGCAATACAACACTTTAAAAGGTAAAATCTATGGAGGACTTTCGTCATTAATAAAGTTAAAAAATATTATTCCCCAAACAAAACTTTGTAGTGTCTACTATGCCATCATCGAAAGCCATTTACGATATGCCAATGAAATTTGGAGTAGCCTTCCAAAATCCAAGCTTGATGCTCTGCAACGCCTGCAAGACAGGGCCCGGAGAATAATCGAAAACGCCAGATTGAAAGACAACTGGTCATGTGACTGGCTGAGCATTGAAATATCATTCGATTCGATCGATCAGTCATGGCATACAAAATAATTAACAAATTAAGTCCGGAAAATCTTTGGGATAAATTTCAACAAAGGTCTTCGCAATCAAATTATGCAGCAAGGCATTGTAAAGATCTACAAATTCCCAGGCTTAACACTGAACATGCGAAAAAGAGCTATCAATACTCTACTGTAAAAATTTGGAATAAAATTCCAACGGACATTAGGGAGCTCCCAACTATTAGTCACTTTAAAAAGAGATTAAAGGAGTTCCTAAAGAGCTGATTAAAAATAAAAATATGCTTGGCCATTTAAAAACACGACCCCCTGGAAGAACAGCGTCCTTGGATATAATTTTAGTTACTACCCTTTTTATTTCTATGTATTTAAACTATTGTAAATATTACCGACTTGGATTTTTTTTTGCATTATGATATAAAATAAAAAAGCTGAAGGGTAGAATCGTGTATAAATAATACATTATCATATCATATCATATCATATCATTGTTACTTTGTTTGCAGGATAAAAAATGCGTCTTTTTCGCTTCACTGAAAACTAATGAAGAGAACGGGCGACCGCGAAGAAGCGGGGCGCGCGACCAATTTCGCTGAAGTGGAAACCGGCCTTAACGTGGGCAGGGGCGAGTGATCACTGGTGAATGCACGAGCAGTTGTGGTAGTCGGATTGAGTTCAACTTTTCTACGACCGAACTGAGCGATAGCCAATCAAAACGCTTGCTTAGGAAATGCGCACTCTGTCATCACCATCATCACTCTGTCTTCCTGCATCACCAATATCTACCAGGATGAACTCATAATTTGAGTTAACAACAGCCAACAGAACAATGCTGTGTGTTTTCTTATAATTAAAATAACAAGAGCCGGACCTTGCTGGTCCCTGCATGATCACATGCTTTCCATCTATAGCTCCAATGCAATTCCCAAAACTCCACTTAGCCTCAAACTGGTTTGCAATGTTTAGCCATTCCTCCTCAGTTTGTGGTACTTTCAAAAAATTCTCCTTCAAAACATCCCACAGAGCATCAGTCATCTCCTTAACAATTCTGCAAACAGACGTCTTGCTTATTCTGCAGCTGGCAGCAATACTTGATTGTGCATCTCCAGTTACCAAATAGTGCAATGTACAGCAAAGTCTCTCACTGGGACCAATTGGTTCCCTCTGTAAAGAGCGCTTTGCACTCTGTGGGGCAACAATCTTTAACAGCTCCTCAAACTGTGCAGGGCTGATCCGGAACTGTTGGTAGAAGTATTGGTGAGCGAACAGTTTCATTTCTCGCACAAGCAAATGGAATTCGCCTTTATCCTTTCTTTCCTCGTAAATCTTACGTACCCAAAGTCTATCCTGTACAAATTTCAGATTCTTTTTTCGAAATCTTTTTCTCAGTATCAATAATAACAAAATCTGCCTTAAAAAGGCCGGTTTCCACTTCAGCGAAATTGGTCGTGCACCCCGCTTCTTCGTGGTCGCCCGTTCTCCTGGTTAGTTTTCAGTGAAGTGAAAAGGGCGCACTTTTTATTCTGCAAACAAAAGAACAATGGCGCCCACAATGTCCTGAGTAGTTTGGCTTTCTTGAAGCTGTCTTAAAATTCTATTTAAAAACTCTCGTAATATGCTTTGTCCTTCCATGCTATTTAATGCTTAAAATGTCTTCGTGAATTATAGGCCATGCTATGTAATAGGGCAATGACTGTAGTGAGGACATAAATGCTCCCGTGCATTTCCCAAGGAAACGTTTTGATTGGCCATCACTCAGATCGGTCGCAGAAAAGTTGAACTCAATCCAACTACCAAACCTGTTCGTGCTTTCGCCAGCTATCACTCGGCCCCGCCCAAGTTGATGAAATGCGCATGCCCACTAGTCCATTCGCTGAGTCGCGTGACCGGCTTCGCTGAAGTGGAAACTGGCCTTTAGAAAGAGCATCCTTTCCACTTCAAAAAGAACGTCGTTGAAGCAGTTTGTTTTTTACCTCCTTTCCATACATGTCCTCCAGTTCACGATTGCCATAGAAACTTTGGCACCATTATTCCGATGGAGACTGACTGACATGGAAAGTGAACAATCAGGATTTAGTCACGGTCTGGCGTCGAATGAAAGCCATTAGAGAGCTTATTTTAACAAAAAACGTAGGTATGATGGCATGAAAGGTGAAAATACTTCTGCAGCAAAGCCGGGTAGCTCTAAAGGTGACAGGTATTGGCTCAAGTTATCAAGGAGTCGATGAAGGACTTTTTGCGTATAGTGGCGGATGTGTAGATTAGTCATCAATCATTATCCAAGTTATCAAGTAGTCGATGAAGGACTTTGTAAGTATAGTGGCGGATACATGACTAATCTACACATCCGCCCTACTTCGCAATGTTGGTTGTTTAATGTATTAGTTCGTTCAAAATTATCAATCTTTGGATGCCAAGTTGCAACGAAGAAGTTAATTGTTCAGTTAGACTAGCCATTATCGCCAGCCGTAGTTAGTGAACTGGAGCATGCTCAGAGATGAGAAATTAGACTTGGACATTTTCATTCAAGGCAGTTACATTACAGACAATGAATTGAATTCTGCACTCTCCAGTTCTTTCGTCATTTGCACGGGGGTAAGACATTTGACACATTTGACAGTAAAAATGGTCTTGACGCTAGACAACACAAACACATGAATGTAATCTAACCCGGTGAGAGGGAAAGGAAGTGAAGATTAGGAAACATGGATGAATTTCGCCAAGAAAGTAACCGTTCTGGCTTTGAGCAGAAATCTACCGCTGCTATTTCGCACGAAGATACTTCATCCAATGATGTTATGAATGTTCACCTTAATATCACGCTCTATGGGTGCTCATGGGGAAAGAGGCTCACTATTTTAACACGTCCATTTAGGTACTGTTTTAATACAATTAGAAATAGCCATAGTGGTACATTTCACAAATACATGTTTTGACTTACAAAATGGTTCTAACCCAGCAAAAGCAATATTTCCATCGTGCTATGCGTTCGCATCTCAAGAGAATATATACATCGACAATTTGATCAAATTTTGGGGATGAAGGCATAGTTAACTAACTTTTCTTCCTTTGAAGAAGGGGTGTAGCTCCCGGTGCCCCTTTCGACGATTCCTCTGCATTTAAAGATATTTTTAATATCTTCATTACTTGCATTCTTTCAATATTCACTCATATGAGAAATTTTGTTATGCATGACTAAATAGTACTCTTTAACAGTGCATTAATTAACTCTATAGTAAACCATAGCGTTCGCTGTTATTTAATGTCATATTTCATTCATAGCTTCCTATATGGAATCCTGCCTAGAAGACTGGTGTAGAAGGGGAATCTCGTTTTTCCCAAAGGTATTATCGGGACTCTAAAGCTCAAGAAATTGAAGAGAGGTCCTAAACACTATATCAAAGTTGAAGTCTAAAAATAATCTCACTAAATAGGTAATCTATATTTGGCTGGCTTACAATGATGCACTAAATTTGAAAAGTAGTAATGATATCAACTGTCGTGTTCAGTAACTGAGAAGCTCTGGGTTGCACCATGGTTTGTTCCTCAAGCAAAATATGTACAGTTACGCACTTAAACTTTATCACACATGTTGTTTTATCCATTTTCCTTATTCTGAGTCGTTTCTGTACTGTTATGTTTGGAGTTATTTTACCTTGTACTGTTATGTCCCGAATTAGCGTCTCCTCGCATATTGAATTTTTAATTCTCCTAGGAGAAAGCTGTATAAAGTTGGTACTTCTGTTGAGTAACCCAAATAACAAAGGAGATATATGTGGCAAGATTCCGAAAGCATTTGCTTACATAGATAGTAATGGGAGTATTCTGTATTTGTGCTTGTTACTGTACAGTCAGTACAAACTTCCGAAACTCCCCGCTTATTCCCCCCCTGCTTATTTCATCTTAATGAATTTTCCAACCCTCTGCTTATTAGGATTCCCCACTTATTCGGAACGTAAGAGTGGACGTGATTTTAGATATAGTTTTTGATCCACTGTAACACGTTAAATAGTTAAAAGTAGTCTAATATTTGTCAAGTATACTAGATGTGCTTTTCATACGAGAAAGTTGACCTAACAAAATGAGGCTCAAGCAAAAGCGATTATCTTATTTTTGAAATATGTGATCAGTCTTTCGTCTACTATTTTTGCCGAGAATTCGCAGTCTTGATGGCAGCTTAGGGGCGCTTTGCCCTCTTCCCCCTTAAATATCCGCCACTGGTCCTATGATATCTAATTGTTTTAACTCTGCATTATGTAACCCGAGTCCTTTCATTAAACTGTCAAGTCGACAGAAGCCAATCAAATGTCGTACCTCCGTGCTAATGACGAAAGAACTAGAGAGCACAGAAGTCAATTCATTGTCTGTAATTTAACTGCCTTGAATGAAAATGTTTAAGTCTAATTTCTCATTTCCGCGCATGCTCCAGTCCACTAACTACGCCTGGCGATAATGGCTAGTAATCCAGGTTGTGCCCGCCATGCTGCTTTTCCAAACTCTCTTCGTACGGGCTATCCTTAGCTGCTGATCTCGATTTACAGTGCTGCCAGCCGGTGGCTCCCAGATCTCTCATCTATTGTCTCCAAGTGCATCCGCCATCTTCGTCTTGTCTCTAGCCCCAGTGGCTAGTGCTTCCCATCTTTATAATGGTTGTTTTAGGGAGGAAAGAGGAGATACAAGATCTAGCAATATCTTTTTATCACCCATCTGGTAAATACTTTCTCATTTTTATTTCACCGTTTGTGTTCTATGGCTTAACGCCTTTCATGAAAGACGTGCCAGTGTTGTTTGAACTCTTGCCCTTGGCTAGCGGGTATTATGACAGCCAAATTCTGTCAACACTCACCGCTGTTTTATTAAACATATCACAGGCGGATCCAGGGAGAAATCTGACCAGTTCTCAACAAAAAGATAGTGGGCGTTGTTATATGAGTGTGGAACCTATCCCAGAACTATGAACAAGTAAGGTCCAGTTGGTCCGACTTCTATTTATTGACTTGAACTTCGATATTCTAGACTTCAGTAAAGACTCCAGCACGTCATTCACTTTGTTTTGTTGAATATATGAAAAGGTTAACAGTGCACACGTTGCTCTCAATCTGTTGAAACTCGTAAGGTTCCAACATGGGTTTGGCATTAAGTGTAAAGCTTGATAAACTTGACTCGCTGAAATTCAGCACCTGCTAAGTTCAATATCTGACTTCATCCCAAAAATAAACAGATGACAACGGAAATAGTGTTAGGCGGAAAGGAACAGATTTCCCTGATAACTCCTTGACATTTTTATAAAGAAATAGATTTTCCCTGAGATTTCCTTCATTTCCCTGAAATACCAGAGACCCTATAGAATCCAACCAAATATGGTACACTGAGGTCCCATTTCAACTTTCTGTGTGAGAATTTGCTGTAAGGACACCTTTATAGAACAAAAAAATTGTTAACCTTTCACCTTCTACTACTAAAGAAAGGCTAAGATGAGTTCACAGCCATATGCTTAATAATCAAAGAAATATATTGCCGCAATCAAAGACTCACGACTCTACTCTTATAACGGGCGACCAACTTCAGAGTTCGAACCCTCTTCTGTAACTTCTGAAACTTCGGCTTGTAACTGTTCAAAACAAGGCCGCCACTCTTTTTCGTCTGTTTTCTTCAAGACTCCCTCTCAACTCTCAACTTGGCACGCCCGTTATGAAGCTAATACCACTAATTTAGATTAACCAATAAAATAACAAAACAAGATTAAAAATCAACAAAACAACAACAATCCACAGCGAAGCATAATCTATAGCTCACTCGTAGCGCCCTCTTAGCGTCACATAACCCCCCTCCTTAAGCTCAAACCTCCTGGTTTGCGTTAGGTAACATTTTCCTTGATGTCCTGAGGAGGATACACATCTTCCGGACGCGTGATATGAGGTTCTGTAGAAGTAGTATCCTCAGCAAAACTGTCTTTAGGGAGATCCGACTCTAAAAGTTCAAAAACATCATTCAAGTCACTTGGAGGATCAATTGGGTCGGTCATTCGGATCAAAGTACGGTTTCATGCGATTAGCATGTACAGGGACTGCTACGGGACGATTTTCCATAGTCCGCAAACGAAAGTGCACCGGAGATAGTCGTGCAACGATTCGGTAAGGCCCATGATTGTTATGCATGAGCTTTTTCGAAAGTCCTTTCTTCCATTTAGGAGTATAAACCCATACCTTGCAGCCAATGTCAAAAGGAACCGGTTTGCTAGTGCGATCATATTGTTCTTTCATCCTTTGCTGTGCAAGCTGCGTGTTGGCCGAGATTAGGCGTATCGCACGTTCTAAACTCTGGAAGATTCCGGCGCGATGTTCAGCAACCGAAGATGATAAATGAGACGACGATGGCAACAACAAGGACGCATCAGTAGGTAACTGTGGTTCTTGCCCATACAACAAATGGAATGGTGATTCACTTTGAGCATCAATAACAATAGTTTTTGCAACTTTAACATTTGAAACGATTGGTGGGTCATTTTCCAAGGCAAACGTAACTCTATTGCCCCCCACAAAAGTGACAACTTGTCCTCGAACATCAATAATTGCAGAAAAGTCGTGAAGGAAGTCCTTACCGAGAACGATATTGTACAAAAGTCCAACCACTACGGAGGCGCTACATACATACGCATTATTTCCCAAAACAATCGAAAATGTAACTGTTCCACGAACCGGAACGGTATTGCCGTTAGCAGTCCGAACACTATCAAGTCCACCCTCAGTAATTAAGGGATGACGATCATGTAAAATTTCTTGGTAGAATTTTTCACTAACAACAGTGACAGCTGCACCAGTATCAACCAAAACTTTGAATTGCTGCTTTTCAACAATACCCCAAACGGAAACATTTGATTGCATGACTTGGGAATCGGCGTCATTTAACGAAATAGATGGAATTGGTCGGGGTAATTCCTTACTTGTCTTTTCAATAGCATCTCTCGATGAATATGTTCTATCAACTGAAAAACGAGGTCCTTTTTCTTCAATAACATTTGCAGAATTATTACCGGAAATATTCGAAGTTTGTTTACGCAATGCAGTCCATTTCTGCAAATCCATATCAGTTTCAAAATTAGTTAAATTTGGGTTGCCATGGTAGATAGAAGGGGCCTTCATTGACTCCAATGGGAAGGCCCTGGCCCTGTTTAAATTCCCTTGTGAATTACCACTATCGTAATATTGCGGCTGTTGTTGGAGCTGTTGAAATTGCAAACGAGGCCCGGAGAAACGAGGTGGAGGCTGGGAAAAGTCGGAACCAGGAGCTGGAAAAGCTTGGAAGTTGCAATAGCGTGCTACATGGCCTACGCGGCGGCAATTATTGCAAACAGGTTGACCGTCAGTCATGCGCAAATTTCGACCACGAGCAAAAGTACGATTATTCCTTTGTGGACGATTAGGCCTGTAACTTTGGGTATTCAATGAGGTGAACTTGGCATCCATGGCTGCTAGCATATCACTTTTAAAATCAGCCAATTCGCTTTTTGAAACGGGTTGTTGGCCTCCTATTGCTACACCTTGTTCTAAAGCCTGATTAGGACTGATGGCATTGACATTTGATGCATGAAAATTGGGATTTGGTTTGGAATTAGCTGCTAAAGAAACAAGTAAATCAACTTGCCCTTCCAATTCTTTGATACGATGATCCTGACTTATGTTTGTGCGAACGTTTGTCAATGAATCATTAGACATCATTGCTTCACGAAGCCTAGCTAAATTCTCAGCTTTTGCGAATGTTTCAGGTTGGTTTAAAATGACATGAGTTTTGATGTCATCAACTAGGCCGTTAATATAGATGCTAAGCATGTCATTATCAGATATATTTAAATGTTGGCACTTGTTAATGATGTCTTCTGTATAGCTTGAGAGAGGCTCGTTCGGACGTTGTTTTCGGGAGTATAATTCTTGACGAAAAACAAATGCACGGTTTTGTGCACCAAAACGATTTTTCAAAGCATCACAAAGAGCATTAAAATCGTTAGCAATATCAGGGGTTTGAGTGTGTAGCCATGCTTGGGCTGGGCCATCCAATAAAAGAGACAAGGCACATAGCTTTTTGGCGTTATTCCACGTATAAAATTTCGCATACTGACCAAACTTTCATAGCCATTCAGTAACATCTTCGCTAGGCAGACCACTGAAAGAACGGGGTTTAAAGAGACCTGCCTGCCCTTTTCCTTCTAATGCAGCATGAACTGCTGTTAACTGATTTTGCAAGTCATTCACTGTTGCTTCTATTTCTTGTGACATAATTCAATATAAACGAAGTTCAAAGAGATAAACGCAAAGCAAAATACAAAGTAAATACGATAATCCTTTAGCACGGGGGTAACCAATGCTGCAACGAATAAACTGTCACATTAATTACTGCATATCCCGTAGCACGGATACACACACAGTACTTTCACAATCCAATTAGCAATCGGAATATGCTCTCACTGCGAGCAACTCTACAGGCAGGCTTCAGGTCAAATAACTAAAACTTCAAAACACAAGTTTATAACGAAAATTCTACGCAAAATGCTTCTTTCGACTAATGTTCTTCTTCTTTTCCTCACACGGGGCACCAATGTTAACCTTTCACCTTCTACTACTAAAGGAAGGCTAAGATGAGTTCACAACCATATGCTTAATAATCAAAGAAATATATTGCCGCA
>WIPJ01006223.1:66427-94741 GCA_018155075.1 Cassiopea andromeda
ACCTTTGTTTTCGCAGCAACTAATGATACAAATACGTCACCTGATTTCAATCTGTACACAATGTAAACACAAGACCCGTAGGCTTTCATCGAAGCGTCAGAAAACCCATGTAGTTACAGTGAAATATTCGAAAAGGCTTTCTCTATTTCTGATATTAGTCTGACTCTTTGGAGCCGGAAATGCAATAACATATCCATCAAATTAGGCAGAATGAGGGCCCGGCATGCATACAATCAGCAGAAATGTTCAGAATGGGGCTCGGCCACCCCGAGACACCCCAGAATTCACCCCTGGATAAAAAACTTTCCCAACCTCAGCAGGCTCAGAGTCATTTACCTTTTCAATTACTCCACTCTCTTATCACAATAATCTCAAAATAATCTTGAAATAATCTTTCAATCACAAAATAATCCCATGAGAGTAATAATCTCGTACACTTTTTTGGTAGCTCTTTGCCCCTCAGATTTAATTACCTGTTGATACTCTGCAGCAAGTGAAGGGTTACTCTTCAATTTTCTCATTAAGTTTGTTAGTCTCGTATTAGGCAAAGCATAATTATCAGGAAGTATTGCATGCTCATCTTTAAAGGGCATTTTAACCTCATACCTCCCATTCTTAAATGTAATTTCTGATTGAAATTCATCTTTTATTGCAATACGTCTATCACAACCTACATTTTCAGTTTTCCCAAAACTTGTATATCTCATTCACAAGGGGCTCTACAGTAGAGCCTCTACTTCTCTATTACGTTCTTCAAAATCAACTCTTACAAAATGAAATTTTTCGTTACTGTATATGCCCTCTACAGGGCCTGAAGCAACCCAGCCAAGCTTGGTTTTCATGGCAGCTGGGCCATTCCCATTATCTCTAATTATCCCATCCTCAACAAATAACCAAAAATTATCAGAACCTACCAATAAATCTACTGGCTTGTCTGCATTCAATTCGTCTCCAATTGCATAATCTGCTAGTTGCAACTCCCTCAAATGCTCCTATTTCTCCACGGCTATACTCATAACCTGGTTCGTAATCAGTGAGCAAATATTCGGAATTACGTAGACATATATGTATATCTCTCCATTCAGTCTAACAATTTTACTGCAATCTGCACGATTTCGAACGTTAGCGCCGAACGTTCTCACGTTTGATTCTATCTGATCATATACATTTCGTAATCCATTCAAATCTGAGATGTTTCTAACTGACTTCATTTCATCAAATTTTCGCATTTGACTTGACATTATTACTTGTTTATTTCAAATTTGATCACAAAGCATGTCTACGGCTGCTGTGTATTTTTAACTCGTCGCTGCTAATCCGCGAGTGCACGGAAGGCATTTCCATACAGATATGCCTTCAAATAAATAAACTTTTGAACGTTATGTAAATCTTTACTGTTATGCATCGTCGATGAAAATGAATCCCAAAGTGCTCCCCAATCTGTGGTATTTCCTCCAAATTATAGCAGTTGCAAATACGGTAGCTTAACTGTTCGTGATTTCGTGGTGGGGGCAATGTGTTCTGTTGTGTGCACGTTCTCTCTCAACTTGGAATCGATTTTCGCAATTTTAACTCTATGACGTGATGCAAATTTCCCGTTCTCTACAACAGAATACTCAATACCCTTCTCTTTGATTAATTCTAATATTTCTGAATCTAGTCCAAGATAAGTCCAAGAGTTCTCAACTCAATGCTTCCTCCAAGCGTAATGTTCAATGTTAATGTTCTTCTCTCTTCGTGTTCTCAACACTCTTCGTTCGTCACTGTGTTTTCAACACAACTGCCTTTCTCGAAACTCGTATCATCAATGCGCATGTGTCATATCACATGAGCAATTCAATTCAACTCACAAAAGTGCGGAAAAGTGGAGGTTTTAGGGCTTTTTCTCGAGGTAAAGTCCCCTAGAACATCGGAAAACGCCCATTTGCAGTATAGCATGTATTCATCATTGATATTCATGCAGAGAAGGAGAGGTTGATCCTTCAACTTGACTTCATCACATTTTGAAGATTTAGAACAATAGGAAAAGACTAGGTCAAGCTTTCCTTATTGAAAAGAAGCTAACATTACAAAAAAACAACCTCCCTCTCGTACACCAAGAAAAAGACAGTCTACCTAAAATGTAAGCTACCTGAATTGCACTCAGGATGTAAAAGTAACACTGTCCTTACAATGATCGTCATCTACGCACTTTCTTTGGAGTGAGAAAGCATTTCCGAGAATTTCAATTCCTACAAAAACTCTCGCCAATCCTGAAAAGTTGTTGTCAGGCCGCAATAATTACTTGGAGGGTCACATGCAGTCCGCGGGCCGTAGTTTTCTCATCTCTGTTCTAACCTGTTACTGTACGTTAACGTATGTAATACGTCTCTCTGGCTTTCCTTGTCTTTTGGCTTTGCATTTAAGCAACAACATATAGTAAATTTATAAATGGTAGTGGAGATCGTGCGTTTGTATTTCCCGATATGTTATCGTCCTGTGCTCTCATTTCTCTGTCATTTTTCCTGCTCTCCTTTATTCTCGCTTTTTTATTTACACAGCCTATTCCTGTTGAAAGATGAAAACCTTCTTTTTTTCCAACATACAAAGCCGGGTGACCTAACAAGGTGATTCGTGCAAAATATCGTAAAATTTTGGAGTATATATAGTTCTGTGTTTTTAAAAAGGTGAGATTGAAGGCTGAAAACCCTCTGCTAAGAAAGTTAAAAGAAGGTTGTGAAGCTAAAGGAGTGAAAAAGATAAGAAGACAAGAATTATAAATAACGTTGTAAGGGGTTGTTCATAATAGCAGAGAATTAGCAAAGCAACTCGATATAATGTTCTCACTCAAATACCCTAGATACTATCAAGTACCATATATTTAGATATTTAGCCTCCCTCACCTTGCTTATTATTTTTCAGAATATTTTTCAACTTTTTCCATTTTGTATTATTCTCAATAATTGCGTATATTTCTCCATTATTTCCGACACCACGCCGACCTTGCTAGGTTACCCTGCTTTGTATTTTGGAATCAAAGAAGGTTTTCACCAACTCAACACTGCATGTCCTTTCTTTGTTAGTACTATTCACGCCCATTTTAAAGTCATTTTAATACATTCACTTTTAAAGGAGTGAAAAAGATAAGAATTATTCAAGATCTATTCAAACTTCTTTACTTTTTCACTCCTTCACTGCCAACACGCCATTATGACTTTCTTAGCAATGGATTTTCAAGTTCCATGCAATTTATTGCAAAATGGAAAAGTTGCTTTTACACCCGAAATATTAATAGATCATAGACAGCAACAGTAAGATAGACTTTTGAAGAGATGCCCAAAGGACATATTTGACATATTAAACTTAGATAATTGGAATTCTTTGTAGCTGGGACGCATTTAAACCTATCGACTCTCTTAGGTCTCATGAATGCAGTATTCAGATTTCTTAACTTGTTGAGTTGTTAAGCAATCATTTCCTATGCACCACTTTCTTTTATGAAAAATAAGCAATCTATTTCATAGGAATAAATCACAGCTCTAAAGTTAAAAGGTGTTTTCTTGAGAGCTATAGAGCCATATTCTTAAAAGTGTTCCAGGGGGCTTAGCCCCCTTTACGCATATTCTGCTTTGTGGTGGTATATATCCTCTTCAAGTTTTTAAATTTCTCTTCTCTATTGTATTTCATGGATCGAAGCGTCTGAAATTACTAATTTAATGAGCCATTGTCTATCAAGAAAGATGCCTCTCTATATTAAGAAGCGAGCGTTTCTAAGATCTAAAACATTACCTCTTAAAAGATTTCCAGGGGCTTTGCTTTCAGACCCCCAATATCCTTTCAACTCACTCCTCACTAGATTGCAGAGCCCAAAGGACACATATGACATATTATGGTTACAAAATTTGAATTACGGAAAGTGGGACGAATTTGAGCAAATCGACTTTCTTAGGTCTCATGAATGCATTATTCAAATTTTCTACCTTTTATGTTGCTGAGTATTCATTTCTTATAAACATCTTTCTTCTATGAAAAATGTGAAATCTCCTTGGTATGAATCAATCACAACTCTGAAGGTAAAAGGGCCTTTTCATCATATCTAAAGAACACACTTTATGAAAGTTCTTTATGAGGCTTCACCCTCTCATTCCTATTCCGCCCCTAGAATACTATGACAGCGGTTACACGGGGCCAACCGAAAATTTGGTCAGTCGAATATATGGTCACTTAGGCGCACCGTTCACACGGGGCCGGCTAATCGACTTCAAATTAGGTCACTTAGGCGTGCAAATATTCGGCCGCTTAGGAAAGCGACTTTCTTTGGAACGTGGCCGGTCAAGTTCGCGAACGACCCCGTGTGAACTGCTTTGGCCAGCCGAATATTTGCAGGGTACAGCAAAGAGGGTGTCAATATGCGATTAAGAAGCTTTAGTAAATGAAAGACTTTTTTAAAATGAGTTTTCGCTCCATGAAAGTTACAAGTGGTTTGCCGTTTTACATTTCTCAACCTTTAATGGAGAAAAAATGAATGGGCAAATGATGTCGTAGATTAAGTTAAACTCTTATGTTGCTTTTGAATATAAATTGCGACAATTGTGTTATGTGTTTACGAAAAATGACCAAGATGAAAAACAGCGTAGCAGAAACAACAGAACGAACAACCATTTTGTGAACATTCAACTCAAAAAGTGAATCATTTAAAACAAAAATCATTTTTTCGTACAAATCAAAATCCTCTTGAGAGTTCTCATTCAAATCGGTTGAATTCAACACAAACACCATTACAAATTGGGGGCTACTCAAAGAGTGCAGCTTTTACTGTGTGCAAATTGTTCTTCAAATCAAGAACTGTAAAACATCTAATATGAGTGAGTAGGCCATAGAAGTGTACGAAAATGTTTGAACGTCATGAGACTTTGCCAGCTTTAGAGACTCAGATGTCGGTCCATAATTATGCTTTTATCAGCGGTTAATTTGCAAAATGTTATATTTTAGAAAGCAAAAGGTGAAAGTTGAAGAGTTTCTTAAACTCAATGGCATTTTCTGCAATGTTTATAAATGCACTAGTTCAAAGACTACACGAAAACTAATTCGACGCCATCATTCTTTTATCGAAGCGTGCCAACACTTTTTGAACGGTAGTGTAGCAAATGTAGTAGGTATTGCTTCGATGGTTACTCTACTTTCAGATAACTTCCATCATACACTGTCGTCAGCCCAAATAAAATTCCTTTCACTGTCTTTTTCTTTTGTACTCCAGTTTCTCACGTTTGCAAACTCGTCTGTGTGAATGAGAGCGATTGAGGAGGACCTTTGTTTACAATAGAATTGACACAATTCGTACTCTGCGCATGTCATGAACTTGACTGACCGGCCCCGTGTGACCGCAATGCCTAAGCGACCTTTCTTTTCGGTCGGCTGCTTAGGCGACCTAATATTTGGCCACTCAAATATTCGGCCGGCCCCGTGTAAACGTAGCCTATCAATTCTCTTTCACTTTTAAGCATTCTCTTCTCTCTCCCAAATCAAAAGATTGAAGCGTCTTACATGAATGATGTAATGTCCTGTTGTCTATCGAAAAAGGTCGTCTCTAAGGTAAAAATGGTGTTTTCCGAAGATGTAGAGGACTATTTCCTGTAAACTCTCCAGGGCCTTCGTCCCTTGATTCCACTCTTTTTTTCTACTTCCTCCTCACCAGTTGAAACTGCTGCTAACAATGGGGTAAAAATAAGTCGCAGATATTTTGCAAATATTTACAGAAGCTGAGCTAAATACTGAATAATCAATTTGTGACAATATGCAAAAAAATAAGATTGTTTTTCTATCTTTCGAGATATGGCAGTCCAGGATCGGAAAATTGCGAAGACTAGAATTTACCCCCAACATTCATCCCCGATTTGAAAAATTTATCAACTTTGGGCAGAAAAATAATGGCTACTGACACAATATTTTTGTCCAAAGGCAGGCAAACATGCTCAAAGCTTGATAAATAAGTACTTTGAGATACAATCACATGTTAATCTTTGATCCATCTTTAACAACTCCAACTTTCAATTGAGACTTTCTGAGTCCCCAACAAAAAGGCAAGACAGCAAATCGAGAAAGGGCTGAGAAATATACTTACGGAGTATACTCCAATGGATACCTTTGTAACACTGATTGGGGCAGTTCATGCACAGCTCTCTAATATTAAGGTACATGATTTCAAGTTAATTTTGCTTTTTAATATTCAAAATGATGGAAATTGAGATATTTTTGACAATTTTTCATTATTTTTGTAAAATTTGGCGCAATAGTATATTTCTGAGCATGAAACGTTTTGCCCTTATTGGGGCTAAAATGTTGGAGAATAGTGTCCAGAAGGCTACATTTTTCAACTTCAAAAATCCATTTAAATAAACACTTAAAGATATAAGTAAGTCTAAAGGCAAAATTACGTCTACATCCACGTGACCTCTCAATCATGCATAGTTTGGACTAAGCTTAAACACTGAGTTAATGTTAGCTTGATCCCTCCACTTTTCAGGTCATTGCACGACTCCCGTCGCAACCCTGATTACTTTAATAATGTCTAAAATGAAATTTGTTAAAAATATAATAACTATGCAAACGTCATTGAATTTTTCCTTGTGTCTTTGCTTTTACGATTTGCTTTCTAACAAAGTCTTTGACAATTGTCCTAATGCCTTGCTGCATCTTCTTATGCGTTGCTAAGCATTCATCGCACAAGGACTTTTCAGGGAGCCTCCGCAGCCTAATTTTGCCTATACATAACTCCGTTACAACCTTTGTTTTCAATCCACTCCATTGGCTGTTGCACTTTCTGGCACCTTCTTGCCTTCCTTTTGTGGACATTCCATCATGATCTACATTGAGGGAAATTTCTTGTTTACATTCAGGCATTCATTTGTTGAAATTAGCAATAGGGCATCTAGCTTCTATAATTCATGAAATGAACTGGCATTATTGCTTTTACAGTTGGCAAATTAACATCTGTTAATTACGATATTTTGCCATGCGACCTTCACTATTAGTAGGGGCGTGCTATGGTAAGAGGCAGTAGACAAGCGGCGAGCTGTAACAAACTTTTCTACCCTATATCAAGTGTATAAGGTACTGGTTGAGAGTAAAATAAGATACAGCGATGAACTTTGGTAGAATTTGCTAAAAAAGAAGCTTGATCATCTTCAGCGTTCACAAAACAGTGCAAGATTAAAGGACAGGTAGAATTAAAATTGGCTTTCCGTCTGAAAATTATAAAACTGGACAGGGCAGTTATAACTAAAAAAAATAAATAGTCTCTGCCCAGAGAACTTAAAAGCAAGATGTATTACTAGATCCCTAATATCTAAGTAATAAACTCGAAATTGCTTGCACCTAGATACCCAAATACAAAACCTAGAATTCTCCAAATGGAGATTATTCTATTGTGGTGCACATAATTTGCCTATACAATCACTTTGGAGGGGGAGAAGCCTTATCTTGTTTTGCAAATCTTTAGGATAATAATTATTATTGGTGGCAAAACCATGCGAACATTTTTATTTGGAGGGGCAATGTTTCCCGTGCCTTCAGCAAGTATGTGAGGAAGATCAGTAGCACTTATTTGTAAATGTGCAATTTCCGTATACTTTTCTTTGTACATGTACTTAAAAGCTGAAAGGGGTTTTGTATGTAAATAAGATAAATGAGTGAATGAAGGTTGGACTAACAAAATAACAACAAAGATGGTTATACCTTCTGCAGAGTTCAATCTCCAATTGTTGCAAGGGCCAAGAAGTTTCATCTGTCATGATGTCATGCCACTTGGGTGATTCTTTCAATTGAAGAAGCTCCAGTACCAACATTCATTGCTTTATGTCTTCAAAGGTTTATCCAAAGTCACTCGCAAATGAATGTCTCTAGGATGGAATTGTCGCTTTCCTTTAGCGCTTGGTCTCTGGCATTATTCAGTTCCTCGTAACAGTTCTGTTCAGCGATTCAGAGAGAAGCCTCGTATTGGTCAAAGGCCTAAATAAGATAGCAATAACAACGATATAACTGCTTTTACATGAGAACAGCTTTAAGCTATATGACATATAAGTGACAAGTAAAAAGGTACCCCAGAACAGGGCTGCACTAATGATTCTGGGGCCCCGGGCACACCTCTGTTATGGGCCTCCTCGATATATCAGGCTATGAACTCATCCCCAGGACTTCATAGGCAGTTTCATGGGGTTTTCAAGGAGAACCTGGTCAATTTTCATTCTAACATAGTTTCCACAAGCTAAACTTCAAATTCCAAACACAGCTACAGAAGTGACCTTTTTCCAGCCTGTTAGGCAGAAAAAATATATTGCTTTCCAGCCATACCATGCATTTTGATATGAAATTCCGGCCATTGCAAATGCAGTCCGATTATTACTACAAAATAAATTCTAAAATGAACTTAAATTTTAAATAAATTGGAATATCTTATATAAATTCAATATCCTTCGGTAAACGACCTTTAAGAGGTAAGCATCTACCAACCACCTTGTTAAGACATAGGGAAAACTACAAATCCTGGGTCATCCTTTCATAATGCCGCTATATATCATTAGGTCCAAAATAAAAGTTTAGCTTTTCCAACCAAAACAGGAGAAGAACCTGTGGCTTTCCAGCTTCTCCAGTCGAATTTTGAATAAGGCTCATTTTCCAGCTTTTCCAGCCGGAGTGGACACCCTGTTTTAATCATATCTAGCATAATAATCACTATAGAAGAGTAGAAATAGACACCGAATAGCTGCTAAGAAGATTGAAAGTTATGCTAGTAGGGTCGAGGAAAATAGGGGTCTGTGAACATGTCTCAGAAACAAATTTTAAGGAGAATACTCCCTAAAACGAAGGAAGATGCCCATTAGCTGAAGAAGACATACGTTGCGTTCCAATACCGTAGTTATCCCAGCTACCGGAATTCAATTGCTTTTAAAATAGGAGTTTTAAAATAGCAGACTCAAAACAAGGAGAACAGCCAAAGCAAATCTAAGAACAAACAAAACAGAAGATTCATTTACACTCGGACATAATCATTCTTCTTACAAGAATAAATTTTACAAGTAATCTACGACTCACATTTGCTAAAATGTAAGAATAATTTAAGAATACTGCAAGGATCAAGATTTATCAATATTTGGAATTTATGTATATTTGAGATATGATACTGCATTTAGATCAACTTTTTCAATGCTGATCTGTTCCACTACTGTTTTTTTCATGAAGAAGCACCTTCAACTTAACAATGATGCAATGATAATTGTCGGATAAGAAAGGAAATCAAGAATATTGAGGGTTCTCGTAAAAAGTTGTATTCCAATAAAAAATTAGAGTATAATGTTTATGTATGGGGGTCCATTCTAGTAAAAAATAGAAGACTTCATTTTTTGTTTAATTGAAATGCTTTTTAGTAATATTGCAAATAATTGTATGGTATGCAAAATTTAATTTTATCCTTTATATGATTAACTCTATGTTTTTCAGATAATAATCTAGTTCAAAGTCCCATAATTATTTTTATCCTAGGTTTGTAATCATTGTCAGTTGCTACTCATTGCTCTTTCTTAGCTGTAACTACAGCACAATGTCACATAGATGAGGAAACTAGGGGTCTTGGGGCTTACACATAGAAATGAAATTGTAGGAGCAAACTCTATAAAGGGCTGGCAAAAAAACATCCTATTGGAAAATAGGAAAGAATCGTGTTCCAATAGAATGACAAGCTTGGCCATCAAATTTTACTTGCAGTTTAAGTAAAATAATAGAGTTAAGTAGTTTCTTTGGTGATTTTACATTTTCCAGGAGTAATGTCTAGAAGGTAAAGTACATTCCAAGAGTTTCCATCAGTTTTCAGAAGTAGTGACCATCGCTGATATTTCTACAAGTTCTACTGAAAATTTGTACAATACAAACCCACATAAATGAACTTAGGTTTATCGTGGAAGGACTGCCTAGCTTCTTAATGAAAGGGCTGGTAGTCTTACTTTAAGCCTGTAAGCTTCTTACCATGGTTCTTTCATAAAGCACAGGCTTTCCACACAAATATCAATGTTGCCAGCACAAAACACTTTTATGAATGCCTCAATAGGACAGAATTCTTGTTTACTAGCAAAAATAGTCAGCACAAAATAGTAGTCTAACAGCATAACTGCATAATAGTAGTCTACGAAAGTTTCTACTCCTTAAATTCTGAATTAAATATAGCAACTCCTATTACATAAGAACCATTCCCAGTTTCAGCCTCCCTGGTATTCTTGATTAAAGGATTCTGGTAATGAAATTTCAGCACCCAGTTTCTTATAGAAACAGGCTCTCTTATGTGGGTTTCTACTGTAATATTATCTTTGCAAATAAAATAGAGAAACACAATGTGGATCAATATTTCAGAACTTTGCATGAGTGAAAAATGATTGCTACTAGAAGTGTTAGAATGTATATTTAACTTTCACAACATACTATAATAATAGTTACCTGCTAAAAGAAGAAATGACAGCCATTCTCTTTTCTCATTATCATACCATTTTATAATGACAGCTCCTTCACATTGGTAATGCCATGTTCAATTGACAAATGGGCTGCTTCTCTCAATAGTATTTCATTTGGCCAAATCAGCAAAACATCAGCCAAGATAGTTTCCCCATAAACAAATGGAATTGTAGGTGCATTGCCCACATGAATTGCCCATCTCCAGTAATTCTCACAATGTCTATCCTGATGTAAAAATAAAATTGAAAAAGCACAATTAACTTCATAAGACAGATGGCAGACAATCTTGGAAATGTTGGCAACAAGGGAAAGGCTAAAATAGTCTATTTGCAACACACAAGATAATGTGTTATAAAGTAAATGTTGTGGATTAAAGGACCACACATTTAATGTCAAACTCAAGCAAAAAAATAGCAGCAAAAGGGAGAATCTCATGTGATAAGACTACTATAAACAAAAACAGAAATAAGAACTTAATGCTTCTCAATGTTGACAAAATGAGCACCAAAATTGTAATATATTAGAGGTTATGTACTCCAATTCTCTATTTGTGCCATCACCATGTCACTGCTTCAATTAGCGGAGTTCAATAAATCCTTAATGGTGAGAAACTAATCCTTATTGCATTGGAGCCAATCCAACAATGGTTCAGTAGTAAAGCAAAGCTAGGAGGGTAGAATCACAAACAGTCCACTTGATAATTCTATCCAACAATACAGACAACTCATGGGCATAGCAAGCATTTAAAAATAGGGGGATATGAATTAATTAGGGGGCATGGACATGTGAATAAATTGCACCCTCACAAGCACAACAAAGGCAACTATTCAACCTACAAAGAGGAATTATTGACACAAATGTTTTAAAAGTTGGGTATATGCCCACTATGTTCCTCTGGTTCCTAATTTCATCTCAAAATTTCTATATGTCAAGCAGAATGATTGGCTTAAGTTTCCCTCATGGTAGGAGGTACTAATTTGGAACTCCATTGACGCTGACCACTCCAGTACTAGAGATAATGAGGCATTCACCTAGTACTTAATACTATAGCAATCAAACATGCAGAGAGCACATGAATTGGTTGAGGATATCTGCATTAATTAGCACTCTTGAATGCCAGACAAGGACAACTATACAATCTAAAAAGGAAAATTTTGGACAAAAATTTGTTTTAACTCAACAGAAAACAATTAAGGTATGTATTATGAAAAGTTTACTGAACATCATAGGAACTGTCTCAAACCAATTAGCTGTATTTTCATTATTTCAATCCCTACTTCATTCTATGTTTCAAAAATTGACCCTCTTCCTAAAATGGATGTCCACATAATCAGGATTTTTCCCTTGCTTCCAATCAATCTGGAATATTCAGAGTACACTGTATTTACACCTGTGCAGCAATTATTCTGCAAATCTTACCAATTTTAACCCCATTCTGGCAGTGTCTATCTTTCTATCCATATGTGTAATGTACATTAACCAATAATAAGGTAGAGCTATTGTAGACCAACAAAATAGAGTGTACATGTCAACAAAGTACAAGCAGACTGCCATAGAGCAATGCTATATACATGGGTGGCCAATCAGTGAGAAGATAAGAGACACATTCTTTACTGTGGTACTACAAAGAGTCATATCAAACTCATGGGGACATATAATGATTACCTCCAATCTTTCCTCTTTCCAGGATATATCTTTTTAAATCCAAATGAAGCACGCATATATAAGAAACCCAAACTTCAATATGAGTGAAGGAGCTGCATAAAACCAGGCAAAGTGCCAAAGGCAGCTCATGAGCCACGCGTTTGCCATTCCTGCTATAAAAGATTCTAATAGTATGATATATTGTATTGATACTCTTCATCAAAGAACTGATTTCTATATTTTAATCAGAATGAATGGCAAAATTGTCCCTCATGGTTGGCATTAATAATATCACACAACATTGACTTGGAATAATCCTGTATGAGAAATCATGAGGGATTGAGCAAGTACAGTGTACTCTGAATATTCTGGATAACTTATGACTAAGGAGAAAATCTGGATTAAACAAAATCCAATCAAGACACTCTTGCTAGAATATTTGCCAATCAATAAAGTGTAGCACTTAAAACAATTAGACTGCATGAAATAACCTACTTCACATGGGTGCATTGAGTATCCATTAATCAGGTATGAGATAAATTTGAAATTCTCACACATCTAATTGGAGGAAGTTTTGATTGTCTTTGAAAAATGTGAAACAGGCAACAAATAGGGAGTATTACTTGGTTCTGTTTCTAAGAACTCAAATCAGGTTCTGATTGGTGTTTGCCTGTATACTAAGGGTATAAATCAATAATCAAATATTTGACTCATGTGTGAAAAGGTGCTACAGTCAAGAATCAGGCAAAACATTTACATCATACTTGAATGCAGAGTGTGTGCTATTGTGAATATTATCAATATTCTGATTTATGAGAGCAATGCTCATTAGTTCTAACTGCATACAAACTGTGGTATGCATTCAAAGTACAATTGTGGTTTCTTCAAAAAAGGCATAATTTGCATATCTGCATTGTCATACACCATATAATACAACCAGGCACATAGACTATCAATTTCTTTAATGCGAAAGGCAGCAAATACACTCAGGGTACAGAAGTATGGATACAATGTCCTTCAAAAACATAAATGTGATCTCAATTAGCTTAATCTTTTTTGTAGATTTTGATGCTATATTGTTACAAAATTCTTTTCACAAGCTGTATTAATGTTTGCTCTCATGGACAAATACCTTAAAGCTACAAATTTCATCTTACCCATAGTTAAATTTCTCATTTATCTATAAAATTTGTACACAGCTCCTTCTCTTCAATTCAATAAAATTTTTAGACTGCCACATCCCCCTTGTTCTTCCTCTAAAACTCGAAGTTGGAAGAATTTTGATATCTAGAAAATATTGCAAACATTTTGAATCATTTACCTTCCAATTTCAAGACAAGGAAGCCTAATAAAACGGAGATGTGTCATTGCTATTCTTTGGCAGTCTAATAATTACCAATGCTTAGCCATGCTTAATGTTATTAACATAACATGAAGTAGGGGTTTAAAGGTTGAAACCAATCAAACTGAGATATTTCCTATAATCTCCAGCAATATTTTCATGATATTACTGATAATTATATTAATTGAGTTCGAACAATGGAGGTACTGATGTTGTGAAGCCCTTCAGCAAATATTTCCACAAAAACAACTGCCGGTTAGTTTAATGGCTATGGAAACATCCTTTAGATATGGTGCTTTCTGTCTCCTTCAGCTCAACAATCCTTTTTCAAGAAATATCTCCGACAGTTTGAGAATGTAGAGTAGTGTGGAAATGAATAATTGACAGAGAAAATATAGAAGGTGGAGTCACACTTCCAAAACGCTGGAAAAAGCATCATAATTTACCAAGTAAAATTTTGGGAGTGCCATGCCTTTTCATGAAGTCATTAAATGAACTCTACCTTATTTATGGTTAATGTATATTACACACACACACACACCCACGCACTCACGCACGCACGCACGCACACACTCACGCACGCACGCACATAACAGCAGCAAATACACTCAGAGTACAAACATACGGAAATGATGGCCTTCAAAAATATGAAATGTGATCTCAATGTGCTTAATCTTTTTTGTAGATTTTGATGCTATGTTGTTGCAAAATTCTTTTCACACGTTGTATTAATGCTTGCTCTCATGGAAAAATAGCATGAAGCTACAAATTTCATCTTACGTATAGTTGAAATTCTCATTTATCTATAAAATTTGTACACAGCTCATTCTCCTCAATTCAATAAAATTTTAGACTGCCACATCCCCCTTGGTCTTTCTCTAAAACTGGAAGTTGGAAGAATTCTGATATCTAGACAATATTGCAAACATTTTGCATCATTTACCCTCCAATTTCAAGACAGGGAAGCGTAATAATACGGAGATGTATCATTGCTATTCTTTGGCAGTCTAATAATTACCAATGCTTAGCCAAGCTTTAGCTTCCTTATTTTCTATCAATTAGAAAAGAATGGCTGAAAAAGTATTGCAAGCTTCGAAACATAGAAGCGTTTATTTATATAAGAATTCGTCTTGATCACGTCACCTATCACTGTCATGGAGAAACAATTGCAAGCTTTTCGAACACTATTATGACGAACTTATAGGCCCTTCGTTGCCATACTTTGTACTCTGAGTGTACTTACGAAGTCCTTCATCGAATACTTGATAACTTGAGCCAATAACTGTGACCTTTAGAGTTACCCGGCTTTGCTTCGAAAGTATTTTCAACTTTCATGCCATGATACCTGTGTTCTTTTTTTAAAGTAAGCTCTCTAATGGCTTTCACTCGACGCCAGACCGTGACTAAAAGCTGACTGTTCACTTTCCATGTCAGGCAGATTCGATTGGAGTAATGGCGCCAAAGTTTCTATGGCAATTGTGAAATGGAGGACATGTATGGAAAGGAGGTCAAAAACAAATGGGCTTCAACGAACTTCTTTTTTCAAGTGGAAAGGATGCTCTTTCTAACAAACACACATAAAGGAAAGCTCCTCGGCAAATCATTCGCATCTAGGTGAAAATCTGAAAGATTACACGTCTTCTATCATAAGGGGCTATTCACATAGTACGTCACACGAACTTTGGCATTTTTAAGGACCCACCCACCCCCCACAGGAGCGGATTCAGGATATTTTCTGACCGTTGCAAATGAGAAAACGGGAGGATTCCCTAAAAACAATTTGTGGTGACCACGCCCTTTGCTTTTGCTATAAACGTAACCAACGCCTTTTTGATACTTAGAAACGCCAAGGAAAAGACATTTTTGTCTGTAGAATATTCAACCAACAAATAGCTATAATTTGGCAACTAAATTAAAATGTATGTTGCAATTCGCATTCGATAGCGACGGTTCGGGGACCACGAAGCATATTTGGTATACCAGGAAAGGCCTAAATGGGCGCCCTGCTTTAGCCTTATCATAAAGTTCAACACCTTCTGGATCATTGCATTTTGAGAAATAAAACTTTGATTCGAAAATTAATCCAGAATTTAGTCAAATTTCCCAAAATTTCATATCCTGCCGTGAAAATTTCACCATTTATTTAGTTAGCACTGAACAAGTTTGAAATCGCTTGAAGAAGAAATGTTCACATTGCAAAATAGTTGTGGAAATCTTGAAAATGCACAGACAGAGCATATTACATGTACATATTTTCTGAAACTAGGAATTATGTGCTATATTTTAAAAAGTTCTTTCATTCTGTTCTGCAGCCCTATTTCATAATCATTTGCAATAAAGATCTGCTACAAAGTGGTTGTTTTACTGGAAGTGAGTTATGACTACGTAGCATTGCGTTAGCATTGTATCCATTGTAGTTAGAAAGTATTGGTACCAAACTATTAAAAAGCTCTCAAGTCACAAGATGAAATACAGTAGCATATACTATCAGAAAATTTCGTTTTAAAGCAACTTTGATTTTTGACGTCAATTGGTGGCTTTTAAACACTTTGAAGTCAATGCATTGCTTTCTACAAGCCATTTATTTATTCGCTATTAATCTAATGCGTAAATATTCTGAGTCGAATGTGAAAAAAGTTTTCTAAAAGTTCTAAGCATGACCACAGGTTTCTTTGTATTTAAACATGGCATGTTCAACGATTTATTGAATGATAATTTATTAGTTATCAATGTTCATTATTTTGACTAATATTTGCCACTTTTGGCAACCAACGCTAAATACCAGTATATGCTAATAAATGTACCTAAATCCATCTCAACCATTCCAGGAAATGGTCAACCAGAGCGTTATTAGTGAAAATAGTTGCAATTTCGAATAATTGTGTTTTTGTTGTGATGAAAAAGAATCACACAATGCACATTTCTTTGGGAAGATAAAGAATGCACTATCACTGGACTAGAGACATTGCTTCAAAGTAAACAAAAGGTATTGATATTCAAACTCAAGCTCTAAATAACATTCCTCTGAGAATGAGCAATAACAACAACCAATTTAATTTCATATTTACTACACATCCTAGTCTGGACTAATAAAGAAAAAAGTATATTTCAGTTTATGACACTCCTATCAAAATCTATGAGAAGGTTAAATCCTCCCTCACTTTAAGCATAAATACAAGATAGGCTAGTATCCTACAGAGTTAAAATGACTTTGTTACTTTGTTGAATTCCACTTCTGCACATGCAAGCACGATTTCACAAAGAATGTCAATAAAACCCAAATGTAACAAGTTTCTCCTTATTTTTATGCCTCACTCAACGGAGGCCTTAACTTACAGGTCATACGAAGGCCTTACCATACAGGAAGCAACAGTCTTGCCCTTTTATATTTTTACTGGCAGGAAATTGCATCCGCGAGAAATCACAGAGCTGCAATTTTTTGGCCGCCTCCTCTCAACAGATCCAATAAGGTTTATCTTCTTTGTGCACTCGTCTCTGATTTCATCAAAAACAGAACTTGAACAGGAATTCGCATAAGCTTCCAATAGGCATTCCAGCAGATTCGCCATGCTGGATTTTCTTCAAAACATCTTTTCAATTCCTTGATGCCTTGTGTTCGGCCCTCCTTCTGTTTGTAAGGAATCATATTTCATTGGCTTGCAACGGTCAAGGTGTCATCCCATTGGCTTGCAACCGTCAAGGTGTCTTGCCATTGGCTTGCAACCGTAAAATCAAACTGACCGTTGCTCCCTCCATTATTTTGCAACCCCTCAGAAATGCTTTTCATTGGTTAGCTCATAGATGACGAAGTTCACGTCGTGTAGTAGTATGAGGGACTCCGGATAATGGCCAAGGGGCTATTGAGAACAGAGCTGCCAAATGTCTTTCCCCTTCACTTTGACTGGTGATCATCAGACCAAACCCAATAGATGTTGTTATGACGCTAGAAGGGCTGAGCCAAACGAAGGACTGCGCCATAAGCATAAGCGATCGGGTTATTAACTGTCACAATAAATGGCAAAACATTTCATCTACATGTATTGATACCCTCTGAAAAGAATATTCTGGCAACTCTGAAAAGAGGAATCTTTACTCAACCAATAAAGAACTACGGGGTTACAAGAAACTGAAGATTTCAGCGAAGTTTGAATCGCTGGAAATCTGACGGTTGCAGCTGCAACGGTTGCAACCGTCTGTATCCGCCCCTGCCCCGTCAAACTTTGTATCAAATTAAAACTTACCAAACCACCGCCAATGTGTGACGTCACATTATGAATTTCAATATGATACATTTCTCCTCTCATAATAATGTCATTATTATGTCCTTTTTCGCCCCAAATTGGCATCAAAATAGGACTGCCAGATTGTTTTTTGATGAGAAGCCAAATTTCTTCTTTTGCTGTGAAGCTAGCTTCTCTATTATGAAGCAAAATGTACTAAATATAGAGTTGTTTCAACAATGTGGCATCACAATTCAAAAACAACCCACCCTCCACTTGTAACACTTTGTCACAAAAATCAATAGACCCTCACACCCCCCTTGTGTGACGTACTATTTGAATGGCCCCTAAGAATCGAGTTTATTGGCAGCCGAGTACTAGGCACCTTAGAATATAAGAAACTTGTAAAACTAAAAGGAAAGAGCTAAGAAACATTAGACAAATAATACATTGAAATATTTACCTAGTCAAACGTAAAGCTGAACGAAAACATTCTGAGCATGAATTTGCTCTAGAATGTAAATCTATTAGCATTGTGTTTGTAATGTTGATAATAGTTTACTGCATTCAAGTTTTGTTTTCGTGCTCACTGCAATTAAGTTCGTTAAATAAAGAAACTTTTCAGAAACTTTTAGAACTAAGATGAGATCAAAAGTTAAAAGCTTTTAGTGCTAGCCCTGGCTACGTTTCCTATAAAAAAACGTTTGGTCACGTTTTCAAAAGTATTACTCTTGCACTTTTTTGGTATCAAACCTTGGATTATTTTGCTACTCATGCAAAAGTGGCATATTGACGTTTTCAAAACAACAATTACAAGTGACGTTGCATTGCACAATGGTTATATAGCAAAACTTGGGTTGTAAACAAAAGCTGTTGAAGTATGGAACTCCGACCCAGCTGGTATGCATACTCGGCTACGATCTTATTGTCGTTTGGTAAATGAGGAGGAGACTCCGCAGTGGTGTACTTCTAATCGGTGGGAATTCGTGTTCACCGGTTCAAAAGCACTTAGGGGTTATTCAATCTTTGGCGTAACCCTAAGTTTGCGGTTTTTTATTTCCTCCCCTTGTTGTAACGCTCTGTACTATAATTCTCTATATAAATTAAATGCTAGCTCCACAAAAGAAGGTACCCTCCCTCCTCCACAGAGATGCTACTTAACGGATGAATGATCCTTACCCTGTAAGTTCTATTAAGGCCCCCTCTCTAATAACCTTCCATTTTTCAAGTAAAACTTGCATATGATCAGAGTCTTTGACAAGGCCAATATTCAGCTTTAGTAGCAAGTAGCATAATGCCGCCAATTGCTGTAAATCGCGAGAGAAAGGAGATCTGGGGGCATCGCCCCCATGACAATTATTGGTGTAGTGATTATTACTGTAGCTTAAAATGAATCTCCTAATAATAATAAGGTCTTATGATATATGAGCTAAAACCTATGACAATTTTGTTGCATCTGTTTTATAAAAGAAGCATCCTTCAATTTGACTTAGAAGACACCCACAAACTTCATATTGACCACTTACCATCACAAATCGAACGATGATTGACGTTGTCAAGCGACTGTTTCAGTTCTACTATAAGGCTTGTCTGTTGTAAAAGGGACAATTTACTGGGAGCAAACTCCATTTACTACGGGAGCAATGTTGAGCAATTTTGGGGGCAATTTCCCTTCCAGGTTTCTATGTTAAAAGGCCTTACTCTCTTGACAAGAAGCGAAGTCAGAAAGTCTTTGGTTAAATGTCTGCTCTTTCCAGAGATGAGGACATGCTTCATAATTGAAAATTTACTCATGTTATAATTTACAGTAATTTAGTCAACCTTTTCCAATCAGTGATTTGCCGAGACACCTTCTGTTGAGGGAAGGGCGTTTTGACCAATTGGCTAACTATTGTTACTAAACAAAAAGGTCCCAGAAAATACTTTTGCCAAATCGCTTCCAGCATGGTTTCCTCCTCACCACATTTCTTGCAATTTTGAGGATATTGGGCGCGTGACGCCCCCTACGCCCTCTACTCACCATATCCTGGTTCTAGTAATGAAATGCACAAATTTACCACCACAATGCATTGACATGAGAATATCATTGTATGCTCCAAAACGCCCCTTTACATCTCAAAAACGCCCCCTGGGGACGCTACCCCCCCGTTGAGAACAACTGCTATAGACAGAAAGCTTCGCTCTGATGTTGCTATGAAGACTCTGAAACATTCATACATTTTCAATGTAACTACACTCCCATGACAAAAATATTCAAATGGTCGGTAGGAAATGGCTGCCAAAATGTGTTTACGAGAATCAGGAGATTCGTACTCGGAAATTTTTGACAACTGGGCAAACATTCCAAGAGCATTCATACAAACATTATACTGTACTTTTAAACTATGAGAGGTCTACATGAAAGCATGCTCCATTCGTGGTTAGTGAACCAATCATTAAAAAAATTATGGAAGCTATTGTACAATTTGTTTCAAAAGTTAAACTTATGATAATTACACAGTGCTTAAAATTTACTAGAAATTACATAAGAATACTGAGGCCTATTTCGCAGCAATGGCCTAGCGGTGAAGAACTCGACCTAGACCAAACATGGGTTTAAGGCCCAACGCAGGCCATTGGTGATATCAGTAAGGGCATCCGGTCCTACATGCTCGTGCCAGAACTAAAGACCTCTCAGAGGCACCCTCCAAGCCCAAAGGAACTGGGGGAAACGGATGTAAAATCGAGAAGTGAGATCTTTCTCAACATATAGCATTTCAGTTTTGTAGTCATTGACACATGCAGAAAAATTTTTATCGCCTCCGAATTTCGTTCAAATACTTTTGTCCTGGGAATTCTTATAATGATTGAACTTCCAACCTTTTGCCGTGAAAATTTCACCATTTATTTAGTTCGCACTGAACAAGTTTAAAATTGCTTGAAGAAGAAATGTTCACATTGCAAAATATTTGTGGAAATCTTGAAAATGCCCAGACAGAGCATATTACATGAACATATTTTCTGAAACTAGGACTTTTGTGCTATATATTAAAAAGTTCTTTCATTCTGTTCTGCAGCTCTATTTCAAAATCATTTGCAATAAAGATCTGCTACAAAGTGGGCTTTTACTGGAAGTGAGTTATGCCAACGTAGCATTCCATTAGCACTGTAGCCATTGTAGTTAGAAAGTATTGTTACCAAACTATTAAAATGCTCTCAAGTCACAAGATGAGGAACAGTAGCATATACTATCACAAAATGTCGCTTTAAAGCAACTTTCATTTTTGACGTAAATTGGTGGCTTTTAAACACTTTGAAATCAATGCATTGCTTTCTACAAGCTATGTTATTTATTCGCTATTAGCCTAAAGTGTAAATCTTCTGAGTCGAATGTGAAGTTTTCTAAAAGTTCTAAGCATGACCACAGGTTTCTTTGTATTTAAACATGGCGTATTCAACAATGTATTGAATGATAATTTATTAGTTATCAATGTTCATTATTTTGACTAATATGAATAATAATGATAATAATAATAAGATGAAATTTAAATTCGAGTGTGCATGATAAACAAAGACAGTGGGGCGTATTTTAGCTAGTTTACTTCAGAAAAGTTAAGAAAAATATAAGAAATTCTCAGGCTGAATTTAGGGAAAAGTTAAGAAAACTGAGGTTCAAGCAAAATAACAGCATAATAACACTATTTTCTTATAAATTTGTCAAGAACAATGTAAGATTGACTGTACGAAACTTTGATCAGAAGATCTGAGCGTCTTCAGTGCAACAAGTGCTACCCTCTATATCCGCCCCAGTTAAAGTGAGCAGAGGAATAACATCAGGTGTGCATGTGTGCCCTTGGTTACAGGCCTCATTACAGAGCACAATTAACAGACAATACATAAACTGGTTTTACTTTATAAGCCAAAAAGTCATGTAAAAAATTGAAATATACACCTGAAATCATCAAGATCTTCCACAAATGAGAAGTTATAATTTCTTCTCAACGCTTCAATTTACGCATTAGTATAACACTGGAAAGCTTGACAAAACGCTATGTCAATCATGCCAATGCTATACTAACTGATTACCCCAAAAGAGCAATATTTAGCTTCAAATTTTAATATACTAATGAATTTTTCAAATGCAAAAAAGATAGCTACTACTTACCAAGGCCCTCACCCAGTACCTACTTGATACGAAGAAATCTGATCAGCTTCTCATATTTTGAACTTTGGTAGTGAAGGTGGCCACCTAGATTTGTTGCTTAAGTCTTTTTCACCATATATGCAATGTTATTTGTTGTAGGTTTTCTCTCTCGCACAATTTTCATTCCTTGGATATCAGGTTGCTTTGAACGAACGTCGATTGTCCTTTTTCCATGCATTGGCGTCAGAGTTGCTATGGCAATATTCAAATTACTAAGAGGTCAGAAGCAAATAGGCTTCAAGCATTCCAACCTTCAAGTCTTTGGCATACCAAATAGACATTTTTAAGGGGGATAATTAGTGGCAGTGCAGGAGATCATCTCGGGGCTATATCCACCTTCAGAAGTTGAAAAAGCAACTTAATTGGAGAGTTTTCCATTAAAGGCACCGTGTTATTCGTATTTTCACCCCTTTGTCGGAAGAGTCAGCCCCAGCCAGAAAATACCTAGCGCCACCCCTGGGAGTCACGTTGCATCAAGAGTGAGATAGCATAGTGGTTAAAGCATATGCTTCCTATGTGGAAAGACAATGGGTTGAGTCCGACTCGTAGACCTTGACTGACTGCTCACCAAGGAGCAGTTATTGGGTACCTGGCGTCATAGTATTGCCTTAGGCGTAGGAGGCGGGTATGGGTGCAGAAAACCGTTTCACTCAGGCAAAATCTCGAAAAGAACAATAGAAAATTCGGGCAAAATCTTTTTAAAAAGTTTGAAGCCCCCCTTAAATGTGATGTCCTACTACGCCCATGGTACCTTGTAGCAATACTGGATAGATAAAGGCAGCAAAGACAGAATCTGGCCACCCTACCTCATATGCTGTGATGGCTCAGGATAAGTGTCCTCTCAAACAAGAACTCTTTTACTCTCAGGCGCCAAATTAACGTCTGTCCCCATAATAATGGTTCACTTTTTTTAAACCCCCGTACTTTATAAAGCCCCCCAGCTTCTTAAGCGTAAGGAAATTGACTTTTGTAAGAACACCAAATTTAATTCCAATTCATTGTCAGTACTATTCATGCTCAATACTTTAGGGCACTTAAAGCCATTCTGTATATATTTTATGTCTTTGCTTTATATCAACCTGCTTTTGCTCTCTCCATCATGCTATTATAATTTAAAGTCATTTCTCAAATTCCAAACCCCCTTCTGTTTATTTTGAACCCTCCCGGTGTATTAAAGTATATAATTTTTCTAACCCATCCCCGTATATCAGAATACCCCCTTTGTTTATTTGGCATTTGAGAGTACGTATGAAAGCATACGGGACTACCTATACTTTTACTTAAATTTGGTAAACGCTATAACTAAGGAAATGACGTTGGTCACAAATGCTGTATTGTGGTGCATTCTTTCATTCTGTAAAATTGGCGAAGTTTCTCTCTTAGAAATGTGTAGCAAATACTCATTACATTATCTATTATATGTTTGGTCATTTTTCAATGATCCTCCATTTATTAAATTTTGGAATTTTTCTCAATCCAACCATCAATTTATTGCATTCCCATTCAAGAAAACACAATCTGCGCTTTTTCCAAGTGTTTTCCTAATTCAAGGGCGTCGAAATGACTTTCATAGAAGAGGAGGGCCTTGGTCATTAAGGTAGGGAATAAGCTCAAGTAGCAATTATGCAGCATAATGTCCTATGAAAGTGGGGGCATAGTGCTCCCGGCCCCAAAGTTTTGATGACCCTAACATTTGAAAACTGTTGATACTTGATTATTGACATAAAATGAAAAATGTTGCTTTGCTTCAAAATTTATCTACCTCATAGTAACAAATTAAAAACCAATCCAGCCATTCACCTTTAACTTCAATTTTTCAAATTTTTGTCAGTTGGAGTTTTATGGCTTATTGAATAATATGCTCTATGGAAATGTATCAATGCAGCCCCTATGACTTCCATTATCTAAGTATTCATTCAATGTCTGTTAGGTATTGAAGGATAGAGTCCATAAATACCAACGCTCCCACGGATTGCTTGAGTCATCCGCGTTTTTAACTCTAAGGCAAAATCTCACACACAACCATAGAATCATAGAAAGACACTTGCAATTTCGCTCGTTGCTACTGAAAAGCTTTGTACTAACCAATTTCACTGGCACCTTGCTGTGTCAGATAATGAGTGAAGCATCAATTAATAACTATCTAAGTGCTCTTTTGCAACATTTAGGAGAGGGCACATTTTGCAAACATTTGACCAACTATAACTAACAATAAGATCATGGAAAACACTATCATCTATGTGATACTACATCTACTGCAATGTGATGAACCTTTTCACTTTTGTGCATGCTGGGGGACGGGGCATAATGCCCTCCGTAAAAGTCTTCGCCGTATCATTCAAAAATAAATAAATCTTTCATAGGGAAGAGAGCAATATAAAGCTAGCAATTTGGTTTTCATAAATGAAATGATTATGAGAAAGATTACATACTCCTAAGCATAACTAATGATAACATCTAGAAGTGATTGTCTTTTCCCTTCTCTAATTTCTCCGGATGTGAACAAGTGAACCTTAGTTGCTCAAAACGTTTTTAACTTTTAATCAAATGTGCTAAAATCAAACATATTGCTAAAATGCATAAAATAGCATACGCAAAACTTAAACGGTCAAAGGTACCTCAAAATGAGACTTTCAATTCTCTTCTATTGCACCACTTAGTACTTCTATGTAAGTGCAGGAAAGTAGCAAACATCTGGTACTAAGGGTCATATACATTCAGGTACAACCTTACAGGCAAAAGAGAACAACAGCACAAGCTAGGAGCGCTTGCTCCCTTGTACCCTTTGGCTTCTACACCCTTGGGTGATTAGATGAATGTCATCAAGAGCAAGAACAATTAGGTAAGTCTCTATTTTCAAAGCTCAAATGGCAATGCCCATCAAGTTAAACTTAACGTAGTGGAAGTCGATGGAGTCCATATGCATATGGCAACGTTTTTTCAATTCGTACTTTTCCTATTCTTCAGGAAAATGCGTGATGCTTCATCACAAAACCGTTCTAAAATTCTTTTTCTGTGACTTCTACATTGTCTAAACCCTACTTAGCAATAAAAGCGGGATCTCCTATTGAGTTCTTTAAAGTTTGCATTACTTAAAGTTAAGGATAGTGGTTTAGTTGCATTGAACAGAGATACAAGTAGAACCTGGTTGAAATTAAAAAGGAAGAAGGCAATACGCAACAGCTACAGCATTAATACAATGAAATAAGTGATTACAGATGATAACAAAACTATGCGAGATTATGAGTCATGGAATCCAGAAATGACCTATAACCACACAGTGCTAGCTAAAATTTTAACAAAATGAAATTGTTAGTACACAGTCGATGGCCATTATTAAACGGTGGCTTCCATCAAAGATGCAATACCATTATAAAGGAAAGCTAAACAGTCTTTTGAATATCAAAAGAGCCTAAAAGATACACCATTCATAATCGTATTGCTGATAAGCATATTGACGATGAAAATGCTCATGACTTTAAGCATATCTGAAGCAAAAAAAGAGCTGCAATAGACCATTCAAAAGTTACATCCAAAGAGTTCACCTATCGTGATCTTGGACTAATTACTCTTACTTCCATTATGGAGGCTAATTTATAAGTAGATATTCAATTCTCTTCTATTTCACTTTCACCTACTGAATGGCAACGTTCTGAACATGTTCGAAATCAGACTATCCATTTGCTTAATATTCCAAATGGCACTGTCGATCAGCTGAAATTTACATGGTGCAAAGAGACTTTATCTCAATGGACAAACTTTACCTTTCTCCTTACATTAATTTTTCCATTTCATTAAAGGCCCTTATTCTTTTGTTCATACTTCATAATTATCTCCAGATAGATCTTTCAAGCTATTTTATATGATTAACTGTCTGTTTGTCCAAATTTAGCATTGCCTACACAATTATCAATAGCATCAAAAGTAACCTCCTTTTAATGGTCTTTAGTATAGCTTCAGAATATGGGAAGGCTTGTTTATGTACGAATACAAGTACAATTTAACAAAGCTGGCACGGAAGTGGATATAAGCAATGGCTACTTAATCAAAAATAATACAGAAATTGTTAAATTATGATAACGAATTTAAACGATACCCTGCTTCCTTGAAATCACCGTGCTTGTAATATAAATAAACTATCAAGTGATCGGTCATAAGGAAGGGACTTCCACACTATGGTACTTTGACCAACATTTCTCAGTGATTTAGGAGTATCCCATCAATTACATACTATTAATAAGCCGACAGACTTGGTATATAATACCCTTGTTTGAGACATAAATTTCTTGCAAGGGTTTGCTTTCAAGAGCACTTTATAACCAGAATGAAATACTTTGCCAACGGTAACAAAGCTACTTGAGTTTTAAGCAAAATATACACTTTTGTTTCTCATTTTCATGAAGAATCAATGGGATCCTAAAACTAATGTTGTCAAGAACATAATTCAAGGAAAAAGAGCAATTTGATGCAATAGCTACATGAATGGCTACATGATTTGCACTAAAATTACGTTCTTTCCATAAGCTGAATGCCACTGTTTGTCAAGCACCTCTCCTCTGCATACACAACACACAAATACAAATTTTTCATTCAAACACGAAGGCATAAGGTTTGTGATACCTAAATTCTTGAACTCAGATTCTATACCCCAGACGTTTATTCTAAAAAAATTATGTTGAGAACGCATTTGCTATTTCAAAACACCAAATAACATATCCAAAAGTACCAGGAAAGTCTGATTATAACATCAGAGTGAATCTTGTAATAAGTCCCAATTTAAAGGGTACCCATCTCTCCATTATATTTTCACATGAGTTTTAAAGTACTGCAGGTATCACCTATAATTTCACCTTGCATGAATGCTTTCTCATTTTCCAATATCGCAGTGGCAGTTCATAATTCACGACATTAAGTGCAACGCAAACTGAACTAGCAGACGACACGCATATACTATTAAAACTAAAACTAACAAAATGTCTCCTTTTATTGGTACCTAAAATTCCAATTTTTCTACAAAATGTGAACAGCTGGACTGAAGTATTCCATAATCAAATGCCTTCCTCAACTGACTTTGCATCAACGAAATGAACTGTTCTACAATGAAAATAGAAAAGGATGTCCGGCCTAATAATTTGCATTCCAGTCAAGATTATGGAAGAAGAACATCACATCGAAGAATTGCACTACAGCAACGACGATGAACTTATGCATCAGTTTCTTGTTAAAACAGAGTATCAGTGATTTTCCGATACCCTACACTTTCCTCAACATTACACGTTGTATTACAGTAGCAAATTCATCACCTCAAAGACTTGCTATCCTAAACATATTGTTTTATCCCTAAAAAATTCAGAGAACAAAATATACTATGACTTCATAACATACTACTTTTTGAGGTCTAATGTTTGTACTTGATGAGGAAGAATGTGAAGGAGAAGTCTGTAAAGGAAAATGCTCAAATAACGCCTAATGAAGGCAGTACGGAAACTACTCTAGGAACAACATGTACAGCAAATGGAAATCAATAAGTAGAATTGACAATGAACAATGGGAAAGAGTGAAGAAATATTAATTAGAAAGACGAGGAAAATATCAATTAGGACTTGATAACATACTGCTTGTAGAGCTCTTGTGATTGTACTTGATGAGGAAGACTGTGAAGGAGGATCCTGTAAAAGAAATTAGGCCAACAACGTGTAATGTAAAGACAGTACGGAAAATATTCTGGGAGAAGCACGTGAAGCAAATGGAAATCGATAATTGGAATTGAAAGTAAACAATAGGAAAGAGTCAGAATATACTAATAAAAAAGATGAGGAAACTGTCAAGTATGATAAGACAACATACTGCTTGTTGAGGTCTATTCATTGCATTTAATGTGGAAGGATGTGAAGATGGAACCTGTAAAGGAAATAGTCGAATAACGCCTAATGAAGACAGGTAACTAATCAATTATGACGTCATTACACACTACCATTCGAGGTCCAGCGCTTGTAGGTGACGAAAAACTCAAACTTGAAGTCTGGGCCTGTAGAGGAAACAGGGCAAAATAAGCATGATGAAGAAAGTACGGAAATTAATACATAGTTAACTTAATGTAACAAGAATGTGTAAAGAAAGTCGAAACCAGTAATTTAGAGCCAATTAGGACAATTAACAACTAACAATTTTACAGAAGGTGCAAAGTAAAGTACTGGCGCATGCTGGACAATGGAGGAGGACTAGGGGCCTTTGCCCCAAATTATTCTTGTGATAGATGACATAAGGATTGTGACAGCCTATAAAATAGAAGCTTACTTTCCTATCCAAATGAAATTGCTAGTTACTTCTTAATTAAATTTTATTGGGTGACTGTGTAAGAAAACTCCCATCCTATCTCGCTTCCAGTTTCCAATATAGGCTGGTGGTATTATGTTAGAAAAGCCTGAATTTAAATTTCCTGTGTTATA
>WIPJ01006242.1:17118-27820 GCA_018155075.1 Cassiopea andromeda
ACCCCCCCCCCCATCATGCGTAGATGTACGCTTCCTATGCCAACCATTGTGAACGTACTCTTACCCATCTGAGCCCCACCCGATTTCTAATGGGAATGTTTTTAGATATCCAATCAATAATTTCATCAACAAATAGACAGCAAAACATTAGAGAGACAGGAACATAATCATAGCAGTATTTTATAAAACAGTAATGAAAGTTGTCAACAACGACAACAAAGTGTGATAAAAGTACCTTGCATATGAAAATATAACAAAATACTTGCAAAAAGGGACTTTTGCGCACGTACTTTGATGTGTCAACCCCTTCCCCCTTGTACGTACGGTGTAGGCATTTGCTTGACTCCCTCCCCCCTTCGTGCGTACGTACTAAGTGAATGACCACCATACGTGGATTTATAAAAGAAAAGCTTGGCGAAGACACAAACCTCTGGTGACAAACGAGCCTCAATGATTCTTGCACATCTGTTAACAATCTCCGAGAATGTCGGGCGATCATCTGGTTCTTCAATCCAGCAATCAGCCATCAAACCAAAGCTGGAAAAGAACATTACTTTTTACTTAGAGTCGGTAAAGGTCACTAATGTTCAATTCAAGTCAGAGCTGCTGATAGCCATGCATAATGATGGTCCACAAACTACTGGTGATTGACAATGATTACTGGTGATTGACAATGATTACTGGCAATTGACGATCATTAATGGTGACTAGTGATAACTAACTCTATATTATGACTTGAAACAACTAGAACCTTTTCAGCCTGATATTCCAACTAGGTTCTTATAAATGGCTCACTTTTTGTCCGCTGGGAAAAAAGCTCAGTCTTTTTGCCAATGTTCCCCTTTCGTGGATCCTCCAAATAAATTGCATGCAAAATTGAGATGGGAATGTTCATAGATATGTTTTAATCTACAAAATTTCTTTAGGTGGTAAAGTATATTGCCATAGTGCTTGAATGCTAAATGGTCAAACTATTCCTTTTCTAGCATTTGAATTGGACCTTGTGTTAAGAGCCAGAACTCTGATTACTGGAACTACTTCACTACATAAGAACACGAGCAGGCTAATTTCAAAACTATAGGTTTGTACATGCGGGTTTTACTGCAACATAAAATGTCTATGTATTGTGTTTGATTTTAATTATCCTTTATGACAGTTTCTAATTTCCTAATCTCACCATTATTTTCTTGTGGCAAATTGAGAGTAAACATAGATCTTGGCTAAGTAACAACCTCCATAGATATGAGGGGTATTACCCCTGACAGAATAAAATTTGCTCTGCAGGTCATTACTTTCTACAACTATTAAACGCAACGTGATGCAACAAGCATAAAACGTAAATCTTATCCTGTACAATCCGCTTGCAAGTTATATAACCAGACAAACGTCTCAGGGCATATGACGCGACAGGAAACCACATGAAGAAAGAGGGCCCAACGCATCAGAGCCTCACAGTGATAAGCAAACCAAACGAGGTATTTACAACGACAAAATCTGTTCATCACTTTCCGTATTATTTAATCACTCATAAGAGACAAAAACCTGATACGCCCAACTAAATAGATAGATGAAGTCCCATATACTTTTGTACGAAGGAGAGTGCTTATTAGAGAGGGCACTCATCCTGAGTCATCGGTATGTGAGGTAGTGTGGCAAGTTCCTTTCCTCGCTGCCTTTACCTCCCTAGTGTTGCCACCAGGTCTCCATTCGCTGCTGGGTGAACAGCGAGTGTACATTCAGTCACGTCTTCGAGTCGGACTCCAACCGTAGACCTTCCACACAAGAAACACGCGCTTTAAACGCTATGCCACTTCAACCATTACGGCCAACTATTGAGTATAAATGAATAATTAGTCTATAAATTGTACAATAGTAAAACCAAATCTGAGCTTACATTTCATCAGGGCAGTAAATTGGTTTATCCATTCGATATCCGGACACTAACGCTTCCAAAAGGTCTCGTACCGGTAGACCAGGATATGGTGACCCGCCTGAAGAAGTAAATGCAATTATATTTGAATAACAAATCTTAGTATACTTAGTAACTAAGAGATATGCAAGAGAATTAAGCCTATAATCTAATTGAATAATCTTTCCTTAATCACTAGAAATCCCAGAATTCCAAACATGTAAGGCTTGTGACCAATACCTTAGCAGAGAGCATAGAAACAGCTTTCTGAGAGTAAGTCAACAAGCATCGTTAGTTTTTCTACCACTTTAAATTGCCTACTTAATTATATGAGTCACTATCTACAGCAAAATACATATTTAATGCAAGCATTCTATATATACATGCAGCTAACATATTTCATACGAGTATTCCATATCTAAAGGATTTTTTAAGAAAAAGTTAGAACTGCACATAAAACCCAGCGATGCTATGTTGAAGAATTAAATTCTGGTTGCAGATGGGGTTGAACTGCTTGCTTTTAGCGAAAATGGGTAGACAAATGTTACTACCTCTAACAATTCCATTTCTGTTTGTGTTTCGCCTATCATTTCATATCTAAATCTATCGTTTTTATTGCTACCTACTTTTTTACACGCTTAGGCCACTAAATAGTAAACTTTTGAATTGCGCAGTTTTTTCATTAGAGATACACAAATAATTTTAGAACTGCACATTTTGTGTGGAACTACACGTCAAAAAAACCATGCATATTTATACTAATGTCATACACATACTGCATTTCTCTGCTACTCAAAGACAAACATCCCTAATTTCTCGGAAAAGTACAGAAATTAAACCAACAAAGGAGATTTAGAATATAACTACATTAATAAATAAACATTAAGCAGATATCATGTCTTCATGTTGTTATGAAATTCCTTAAAGGATGAGAGATTGTAACATAACTACCATACTGAATGCCACATGATATACTCATGGTATGGAGGGAAGAATTAGGCCTTACCCATTGTCATGATCTCCCAGAGCAGTATGCCATATGACCAACTAGAAAAATAAATGTTTCAGCATTAATATGTGCCATCAAAACCCTTTATTAAAATGTTCTCATTATCAAAGGCAAGCAAAAAATGCATCTAAATGAAACAAGAAGAGGCCGTTAAACTCAGAGCCAGCACAATTTATGTGCAATTATTGCAGAATGCATCGTCCCATTTCTAGTTAATAAACAACTGACATTTTGCATATCTAACAAGAAAATCAACAAGGACAAAAATTTTGAATTTTACCTTTTAATTTTGGCTAGAACTGAAGTCAGTTCTAGCCAAAACTAAAGGCAAAATTCAGAATTTTGATGTTTTCTCGTTTGTACCACTTTTATGGCACTATATTTGCAATGAAAATTAAAGAGCTACTAAGGAACTTTTAGCACTAGAATTTGATAAAAAGAAGTGCAAAAATAAGGAACTTCTAGAAGTAGCCCTTGAGCGACAACAGTCACCAAAAGTCCAGGGAACACATTAGCTATTTGTATTCTGCACTTAGCTCCCGTCCCCCTCCTCCCTCTAAAAAATGTTGGTTTATGAGAAAATTGCAAGCGGGAATGAATGAAACTTTACGTGCAAAATAACGCCAAGTGTCTCAGGAACAAAACAACATTGTTATAGGGGGAAAGGGGGTACTTGCCCGGCATAATGGTTTAAATTCTGAGAGTACTACATTTTTTTGCAATTTTCTGTAAGTGTCCCAGAGACTTTTGGGGACTATTGTAGGTTCTTTATAACAATGGGTAAAGGATGAAACTTTTTGGAATATAATTAATATTCAACTTACACATCCGATTGATGTGTGAATATCCTCTCTTTTATGGCTTCAATTGCCATCCATTTAATTGGAAGCAGCCCCTAAAATACATGATCAACCAATGAATACAGCAAACTTTAATTGATAAATGTAGCACAAATACTGAGAATTCACTTTCAATATTTTGCTCAAGCACATAAGAATACGTTAGACACTACTTGTGAAGATAACGAGAATTTCAGCAAGCCAGCAAGAAAAATAGGAAATAAGTAGCTATATATTGCCAAGAAATAAAAGATATTAGCTATAGAAATGACGAACAAATCCATAAAATACAACTCGTTCTAATATGCTAATAATATAAATTTGCCAGTATCTTTGTAATTAGTAATTAGAAAATAATTAATTTAAATAATTAAAAAAATAAAAGTAATTAATTAAGTAATTAGAACATGGCAAGTACTGTCGATAAAGTGCATTAAATGATCATGGTACTATATTACATCCTAAAAAATTTGTGTAAGCTGCAGAAAAAAGGGAGACACTCACAGCGGATAATTTAACATATCGATCATCCTTGTAAATATCCCTTGCAAGGCCAAAATCAGCAATCTTCATCACATAGCCCTCACCGACCAACACATTTCGGGCTGCAAGATCCCTGTGCACACACTATTGTAAAAATAAAAACGCATTACGTCCAAAGCTATGACATAAAAATTAGCAATACATACATTGTATAATCAAAAGCTCTTTTTCAAAAAATAAAAAAGAGATCAATAAAGCACTAATTTAATTTTTCCATTTGTACATTTTATATATCTACATACCCTTCTTGATGAAAGAAATTCCATGCCTTTGCCGACTTGATATGCAATGACGGCTAAATCACAAGTTGTCATTTCATCCTCCATTCCAATTGCTTCCTTTTTCCATGTTGTCTTCAGCATCTGCCTTCGACCCTTCAGGAAGGACAAAAGGTTCCCATGTGGAGCATATTCTAGGATCACCAGTAGTTCCTTATCACCACCTTCAAAGAATAAATGTCGAATTTAACACCAGTCTGTAACGACTTACTTTACCAAAGAACTAGTAAAATAGTAAAATTCTTATGGGTTTCTTGGAGGAGTTTCTCACTATGAGTCAGAATGAGAATAAAGATAATAATAATTATAATAATCTATTTATTTAAAGCGCTGGTGCGAAGAAGTACAACACTGCATGATGTGCAGACAGAAAGGCAATATTATGACCGGGTGGAGTGGAGAGGATTCATAAGGAGCTCGACAACTGACAGATAGAAGCTATCTACCAGGCGGATCATGAGAAGGTGAGAAGAAAGTTGGCAACTAACATAGCTAGGAAGCTAATTAAAGCCAACTACGCAACACGACATATACCGTAAATAAAAGAACAAAGCAGTACAAAAGGAAACATAAATTTATTATAATGTAACCTAATGTAATGTGTTAAAATAGCCTAACGTAAATGTCATCTACATGCAGCCTTAATTTATGATACAAGTTTTGCAAGCTTGCAGTTGAATTATCTGCTCTCCAGTTTTTTATACGCTTCTTAACACTTGTACGAAATCTGGACCTGACGTACAACATCAAAAAAATACTAGCAATGAAACGTCAATGTACCAGATATGATACAAGTGCACGTGTAAACCACACTACTATGTAAAGACCTTGTAGTGGCACACACACAGAATAGGTCAGTAATTTTTCGTCTTCACAGCAAAAGCGTAGGAGAGGCGGTGGTAGATGGGGGCTTCAGCCACCCTTCTTTGGTGGATAAATATGGTACATTCGGGTAAATTCCTAATTGACCAATAGGAACTTCAGGCAACTTTGCTGGCTGCTCTCCAAATCACCTTACTCAGTCGGGCAGAAATTTTCCAGCCCCCCCTAAATTTGAAGCCCTCCTACTCCTATGCTCCACAGTATATCGTCACTAGTAGCCGAATAGCAGATAGCTTGTTAATCCAAGTAGAAGAAAGAATATGGGCCTAACGCTCTCAACAATAAATTCCTACTTACCTCTAGTGCATGCGCCAAGCAGGTTAACAATATTATTGTGCTCTCCAATATGAATAAGTATTTTCAACTCAGAAACCAAGTCTCGCATTTCTTCAGGAGTAGCATTTTCTTAAATGAAATAAGGAATGGAATGATTAACAGCAAATACATGAAATCATGCACTGCTCAATAATTTGTGATGGTAGGGTAAAAATATGACTGCAGGAACCAAGTAGTGAACAGATAATTACACGATCTACCTTTAAGCTTCTTTACTGCTACTGTTGTGACTACCCTTCGGTAGCTACTTCCAGCTCTTGAGGATGTGCTGCCTGACCGAGAACGTCTTCTGCCTACTAAAGGCTTGTGTCTCATGCCGGCTTTTTCTCTGGGATCAAAGGAAACAATGCCAACAGCTTCTGCTAAGTGAACGTCCCCAAACGCACCGCATCCGAGACGATCGACTGCGAAGAATAGGTACGATTTTCATATATATTTAAGAGCAAAATTTTTTATTCTGGGGAAATATATGGTGTCGTCATAAAACGTTGGAGTCGGAGATCATAGATGGGCAAGGACCCCCTACTTTTAAAAGAACGCTTTCGCAAAATGTCTTTTTCGGAGCTTACATAGTGGCTCTTTCTTACTTGTGAAGCCCCCCTGAATGCATACACCCTCCATTATTACGTAAATAAATACTTCAACAACATGCAAAATCCCTATTTCTAAAGAGATAGGTATAAATAGTAATGAGTACAAAATTATTATTCAAACAGAAATGAATATTAAAACTGGATAAACACTTTAGCTAATGAAGTTGCTATAAATGTAAATCTAGTACAAAGGCAGCGACAGATTCTTGCAAATAAGCTTTTTTGTATAAATTAAAATTAAAATTTACAAAAAACTTCGAACAAAAAACTCACAAAACGACAGTGCAGAGAGCATGGAAATGTAACAAAACCCTACGCTACATAAAAGCTTCTACAAACTGCATCAAAACCCAGAGCTATATACAAGCAGGGATGTGCCGATTGGGGGGGCAAGCGTGGGGGGTCAAATCACCCCCCAACAAAAGGTGTCTCGGCACATCACTGCATACAAGCCCTATAAATATACTTTTATATGGGAATTAAACTTTGGATGAAAATCTTGCAACTCACGTAGTTTGATTCTCTTTCTTGGAAATTCCCAAACAGGATCATAAGGCAGCCCATTCGTTTGCTCAATCAAAGCTCGTGCTGGATCAATGTCTCGTAGGTAGTCCGGGTCGGGCGGTTGTGAAAACAGGTAAAAGCCACCATAGATTTTTCGGCGTCTCAGCAAAATAAATCCAAACGCAATTACTACAATAATGAATACAAATGATGTCGCAACCAGAATGTAAAGCCTTGTTTCACTTTCTCCCTCATCCTTTCTAATAAATGAGGATTTTGCTGTACTCAGCTTACCTGAAATTGAAGGAAAATTTGCATATAACAGAAGAAAAATTTGATACACACTATCATACATTTTTAGTAGTGCAATTCATAGAAAGAGCGTCTTTGTAAGTTTGATACTTTACATATCAAACTGCATTAACCGTGTTAAGTATGACATATCATAGAATTAGTGGAGACCTTCAAAACAGGGGTCATTGAGATTGGGATGGTTTTTATTAGCTTCATCTACATTCGCATCAACAAATTGATCAAAAAGGTCCATAGGGCATGTCTAAAAGTGCCAATATTCTCTCTTGAGATGGAGCATACTATATTTGATACACGCTACAACTGAAAACTGAATAGAAAGAAGAGACAGAGTGGAAAACGCACAAAGTTTGCCAAACCAATGGTATTTTGATTTATAAGGGTGTAGCCTTTCTCGTAGCAATGAAGGAGAAATGGCCTAATCTATGACAAGTAGGTAGAAGCAGCCAGATTCATGAAACAGCAAAACGAGCACACGTTTTCTTTTCACAAGAAACCTGGCTCAAGGACAAGTAGTACAAGTGTCCTAATTTCTGCCAATATCATAGTTCTCAAGGTCTCTCAAAAGTTTTTTAATTTAACGAACTAAATTATAGTGAAAACGTAACCAAAACATGAATGTACCAAACTATTAGTATTACAACAAAGAAAATGCGTCAGTACAAAGCAATGTCAAGCTGACATTGTTTTGGTTCAGTTTTACGTAGAACATGTAACGATTTCAATGCCCTATTTGTTTAAAGTTTCTTAGGTCTTCTCCTTTAGTTTTAACAGTTTCTAAAATTTTAAAGGCTCTGGTACTAGGTTGCATATAATCTGGTTTCTTATAAAAGAAAAACGTGCAGGAGCCTTTTTCACGGCAGTGCAAGAGAAATGGCCTAATTTGTAACACGTAGATAGAAACAACCAGAGTCATGATACATCAAAGCGAAAACTCAGCTATTAAAGTTTTAAATATTTTCGTAGAAAGAAAAATGCTGTGAATGACAGTGAATGAGTCATAGCAGAGAAAATTCAAAGAGAGATACGAAATAGCGTCATTAAGACCATTCTTACGTAATGCCAAGGTAGCAGTTGCATTGCCAAGTCTGTTCCATGCAAAACACTCGTATAGAATGAACTGCTTTTCGGAAACTTTGGGGATGATGAGCTTACTGCAAACGAAAAATTATCAATATCAGTAAGAGATTCTCAACATCAGACAGAGACATTGATAAATCATTGGACAGGGAATATCCACATCAGACAGAGATTCTCATCATCAGAAAGAGAATCTCTAAATTAGACAGAGATTCTTAATATAGGCTATATAAAGATACATCAGCATCTCAGAATATCCCAAATAATCCCACTCAGCAGCTGCTATATTTATTCCACGTTTAACGCACAAATAATCTGATTCATGGCTACAAGATCACAGGAGAATCCTTTCTCAATCCTACACACTCTGTATCTATCTATGGGCCTACTGGGCAATGCTGCTATCAATGTGATGAGTCATAAAATCTCAACATAGGATTTTAAACGTGTTATTTATTATCGCATATATTTTTTGTATTCAATATACGCATGGTTTGGAGGTAGGTGCATTTACAGGTCTTTTTCCCTAATATGTACTGAAAATAGTGGTATCCAAACTACGGCCCGCCGTCCAGTTTTTATTGGCCCGCATCAAATTCTGAATGCATATTTGTATACACGTTTTTTTTTTATAAGAAAATCACTATTTTGCCTGAGCCTCAATTTTCTTAACTTTTCCCGAAATTGAGCCTCAGATTTTCTTAACTTTTTCTTAACTTTTGCTGAAATAAACTGGCTAGAGTGGTTTACACTTTCGTTAATACTATTGTATACTTGAATTTGAATTCCATCTTTAACATTTTGAATACAATAACGACGAAATTACCGATTTTTGGCCTATAAAAACATTAAATTTTGGAATTTGAGCCTCGTGATTTTCTTACGATTTTCTTAAGATTTTGACGATTTGAGCCTCATTTTCTTATAAACTTTTTTCTTATAAAAAAAAAACGTGTATATAATTTATATATGTATTCGCATCTTCCATTTTTTGCAGATATTGTGAATAACGATAATAATCTCAAAAGCAAAGCACCACTGCTCCTATTGAGGTCATTGTTATTAACATTATATAGGTGAGCTAGAAAGTCACAAAGTGGGGTGTCAATATACTACTTGCAGTAACTTGTGGCCCGGCCATTCACCCTTTTTTCTGCATTTGGCGAACACTGAAAAAACTTTAGACAGCCCTAATTTAAGAGCATCCTCTAAGCTTTGAGTTAGAGTAGTAACTGAGAGCAGGCTATCACATTTACGGTAAGCAAAACTGCAAAGAATATATATTGTATTTCCTCTTTTAAACGCCACGGCGTTTGTAACTTTTAGAAGGCTTTCAGCATGACGTTCACTAGATGGAAGTACTTACAAGAAGTAGGCGTTTGTTTTGTAGCTAGAATTGTAAGGTATTTTAAAAGCAAGATAGGTAACTGCAGAGAATTATGCTATTTCAGTAGCAATGATATACTCACTAAATTTACACAGCGTATATTGGAGGGTGGCGTTTAATAGAGGTAGGTTAATGAGGTGAAATACGGTAATCAACAAAACAGCTTCGTTGCTTTAAAAGATTAGAACTACTGAGAACACGAACAAGAAACGACTCGAAAGCTGTATGTCTGTTTAACAAGACAGACGAGGGATCGAGCTGTTAACTGTGTTTAGGTCTACTAGGCATACTGTATCCGGGCATATGACCCCTAGTTTAACGTCCTTTCCGCGGAACGGCAGAGTGAGCTGTTCTGGTCGTTCACCTGGAATGTCGCCCATCCAGTTTCTGACCGTACACAGCCATGCTTAACTTCAGTTAAGCTAATGTACCTGGCTGGGCCGCTTGGCCACTGACCTAACTATATACAAGTTATGATAAAACAAGGATCAACTGCATACCTTGAAGAGTGCCTCTCATACGACACACGTTTGCCAGATTTCTTTTGCCGCCAGAAGACTTTTGGTTCGGGATTTCCGATCGCCTTACATACTTCATTTACAGAGCCTCCGACACGCACATTTATGGCTGCATTCAATTCTAAAAATGGCTTTTCTAAAAAGATAAAAGTAAAAAGAAGTATATACCTCTAGCCTTTAATTAAATTAATTAAAGATAAATGGAAGCAACAACAAAAATAAAAGACTCGTCTAAAGGAACACGTTTGAAGAATCAACAAGCAAGAAACATGTGTAAATTTCTGACAACAGAAGATCTCTATGTCGTTCTATTGCAAATCTGAGGTGAAAAGGCCATAGACAGTAGAGGGCGCATGGAGCATTGTCCCTAATACTTCACTAAGGCTATATGTAGAAATGCTCTGCACTGTCAATTTTATGCATTGCATCTACTTTATCCATCCATCCATCCATCCATCCATCCATCCATCCATCCATCCATCCATCCATCCATCCATCCATCCATCCATCCA
>WIPJ01006242.1:28072-42767 GCA_018155075.1 Cassiopea andromeda
CCATCCATCCATCCATCCATCCATCCATCCATCCCCCCTCCCCCCAACCAATCCAGTTTGACTGTCCATTGTACTGAGGCTGAATAATTAAACGAAGACCTAGAGTTTGCAACAAAAATGGTCACCAGGTAATTCATATGACCGAATACCTAAAAGAGTCTTAAAATATTCAAAGTCAAGTTACAATTAGATAGTAGAGGGAAGACATACGAAGAGATATATGAGAGAGACACTAATCATATCATATCATCAAGAAATCACATCTCTTTGGTACCAACCCCTCGGTAAATAAAGAGCATTCCCTAATCACCATAGAGAGTACTGAAGTGATGACGTCAAAAATCTATTTTTAAACTTTTAATATTTTGACCAGATGGAGTGAAAGAGCACCACCGTCAAATACGCAATTGTTGAAATTTTCAAGTTAATGATGTCAAAATACAAACCACTGTATTTTCGACCTGGTTCATATCTTTAGAACCAAGCCCAAAATACAATGATTTGTTAGGAACTAAGGCAGCATTTAATTCCATATATCTTGGTCATTAATTGTCGGATCAAGCTGAAATTTGTCATTTATGGCTATTTTAAAGTGCTCTTTCAGAATCCAGAGCCAAAATTAGAATATTCCAACATTCGAGTAAATTCGAGTAAAATTTGTCACTCCAACTGAACAACTGGTTCCATTTTTGCATCTCAATAGTCATGCACTGGTTACTTTATCGATACTAGAACAAAAATCATTTACACTTTTGATCTTCCCTTGAAATACCAGGGTCAGAAATTCGGTCATAATGGACTTCCTCAATAGCATTTCTGTTTTTGTTATTAGAAGTAAGAAATTCCTTTTCCTTCAACTAGGCAATGGCTAATTCCTCTGGAATAAATCCCCGTCAGGCACACTATATCAAATAATTTAAACAGTGGAAATTTGCACTTACTCAGTATAGTAAGAACTGAAGATGCAATTCCAACTCCAAGCCGATTTCTTGCTTTACACGTAAATGTTCCGTTATTTTTGTCCAATCTGCTATCACATATTATCATTCGAGAGAACGTTTTCTTGCCGTTCTTCAACAAAAAATAGTAACCATTTTTGGAACTTCGACATTGGCTAGTACCAAGAAAGAAATTTGCATCATCGACTTTGATTTCTGCTCCATTTTTGTACCAAACTATTCTTGAGGCTGGATTTGAGTCCACAACACAATCAAGGACCACAACATTACCTTCTTCGACTGAGGAATTTTCAGTCTTAAGCTGAACAATTGGAGAATAAATTTCTGTTTTTATGGAGAGAGAGAAAAACAGAGTGTAAATACAGTTTCTCATTATCCTCAAGCAAAACATTAACCAAATAAAACTGCAAATTTGCTACTAAAATTTGAAACTGAATAACAAAATGCAAGCATAAAAGAAAGTACCTAAATTACTTTTGCTTTCTCCGGGACGTATGGAGCATTTAAATAGTGGGGGCTACGTGCATTCGGGGCATCCTCACAAACAAAAAATGGCAATTCAGTAAGCATTAAGGAGGCACTTTACTAAAAACTTGTGAAAATTTGGTGGTTTGTGTCTCCTGTGACCATCGGTCCATACATCTACATCCTTTATGATTAAAACATTGCAGTTAACGCAACACACCTCTCCATAATAACATCTGATTTTGCGCTGAACCTTAACAAGCTTATATTTTTCTGACTTTGAGCCTAAGACTATTCCTATATTCAGGGACGTAATTTCAATACGTATTTTTTGGGAGGGATGTCAGAAGTTTGCCCCGCTAAAAATTTTATCTGTATCTTTTTCTAGTAACAGTGCCGAATGACTCTGGGTCCGTAAGTTGCCCTGCACAAATATTTTGCACTGCCGTTATTGCCCTGAAAAATGGCAAACTTTGATGGTTGGGGGGGGGGGTGACTCAAATCCTATACCCCTCCTTAAGATTCATATTGATGGGTGTAAAAGGTACAAACTTGCTTGAAAATCAAAGGTAAAAATTCATATCATTGTTAATGTTTTACTTCAGTAAAAAACAGAAAAAACAGAACAGAATTGTAAATTTGATATTTACATCATAAAACTTTAACTAAAAAGGACTTAAAGAAAGCATCAATTTTTATACATAATTGACAATATTACAACGGGGCAAACATATTTACAAAAACGATGCCATTGGGAGCATGGCTGCCCTAAATGACCTTTCAACAAAAAACACTACAGATACCTACAGATATAAATAACACAACAGATACCAAGAAATATACCAAAATCAATCGGTTTCTCCTTAGAAAGAAGTAGGTTAACAGGATTGATCTACTGTAGAAAAGGTACAAAAGTTGATAGATTTTAGCATAATCCCGGGTAACCTAGATAAAGTTACGAAAAAGTTACGATACAGTTACGGTTGTAGGAACAATGAATAATGGAGAAGAGAAGGATGAGTTAGAAAACTGACAGAAAACATAAGTCCTGATGAAGCTTGAGCCTTGCATTACTCTTAGATATTAGCGACTTTGAGTCTCGTTATTCTCATACACTGCATTATCATATTAAAAAATGTATAGTAGGAAATAACATAAAAAAGTGAACCTACTTCGCACTGTAACAATGGAATAGGATGAAAGCGAGCCACCACGTACACCTTTTCCCTCACAAGTATATTTACCAGCATCACTTAAGGTGGCATTTCTAATTTGCACTACAGACTTTGTCACAAATCCTGATTTGGATTCGTAGCTAACAGTTACGTTATCAGTCAAATTTCTGTCATCTTTTACCCATGACATGCTGGAAAAAGATTTCGCTTTGCCCCTGCAAGTGACACGAATGGCGTCTCCCTCGTTCACTGTGATTCTCTCGTTAATAATTCCCAATTGTCTGTCTCCTGTCAAAGAAAGCAAGATAAATTTATACTCTCTTTTTGTCAGAACACGTAATTTTTGCTGAGCTTTAATATTCCAAAATATTTCCTATTTTGAGCCTAGGATTATTTCAAAGTAATTTTGAGTAAGGGCGAGGTGGCATAGCAGTTAGAGCGCATGACTCTTGTGCAGAAGGTCTACGGTTCGAGCCCGACCCGATGCCTTGACTGAATGCTCGCTTACTGTTCACTGATGGCTCAAGATAAGTGTCCTCTCCAACAGGCACTTCCATACGTACTAAAGTATACGGAACTATCTTTACTTTAATCTTAAGTACCAAAAGTATACTTTCAGCCGAAAATCAAAAGAATATATTCAAATGTTTACTGACGTCTTACTTCTTCACAGTGCAAAACAACAATGAAACAGGGCAATGCATGTTGTATACACATTGGAAACGTTGATCCAAAAGCAAGTTACAATAACTTGCATACGCAAACATCTTGATGAAGCTTAGGCTTGCATTGCTACTGAAGTACTCATAAATTTTAGTGATTCTCAGCATTACTATTCCTATAAAAATTGTTTGTTGTAAAAAAGATGTGTGAACAAGGCTGACTGGACTTAAAATCAAAAGCGAGTAAGAACAATGATACTCGAAACGTCTTCAACCGAAAATCCAATGGTTTGTGGAACTGGAGGACACAAAATTAAACCTTTTCATAAAACTCAACGACTTTTGTCCAAAACTGACTTCATCTCCTCAACGATAGCAATATGTACTAGAATTTCTGAGACTCCTTCATAAACTACGAAAGAGGTGTGTCTCATTTGTAAAGAAAATGCACTCTTAGGTACCGAATAAGCGGGGGGTCCTAATAAGCAAGGGGGTTGGAAAATTCCTCAAGATGAAATAAGTGGGAGGGGATCGAAATACGTGGAGGTGGGGAGTCGGAAACTTGGGCTAACTATGCAGCAACCAGCACAAATACAAACTACCCCAATTAACATTAACTTCTTCGTCTCTGGTTCAACGTCTGACATTCAATTAGTGGTGCATGTATAAATTAATATATTTTCATATTTTTCAAATGTTTATATACTCGTATTCTAATATAATAAAAATACGTGTGTGGAAGGATAATTCTGCCTTGAAATATTTAACAGCTATATTTCACAATCACTAGTAATGTCAAGAAAGAAAGCACACGAGGACTTGTCAGGACACTTTCCTAATAACACTAATTATGAAGAGCAGAATTTCTGACAAAAAATGCACTGTGCAATTAACATGAGTGCAAATGGAGGTGGAATTGTATAACCCAAGCAAGCGGGGGCCAGACAAGCGCTGTCAACAATTCCCACCTTTATGTGTACAAACTGCACACAACATTGCAAATATTTAGACTTCAATAGGGCATTTCAATTATACTTTATTGAATGAGAACTCCGTTAGTAATCGCGGTGCTGTGCAAATACTGCTAGAAAGCTCGTTTTGGTAATTACATTCTACAATGGGGTTAGAGCATAGGCAACGCTTAGGCAATCCCAACAACAGACACTAGCAGCTAAATTGAAGTTTCTATGTGTACACGATTAGCAAAGTGCAATCAATCTCTCAGTCTTCAATCAATGTTTTTTCATAAATGACAGTAGGCTGCTAAAAGCCCAAGTTGTCTTGAAATTATCATCGAAATTGCTAATCAATATCCATAATGGTATTTGTATGTTGATCCGGTTATGCAACTCAAAAGGAACCGGTCCTCAAAAATCGGAAACAAAGGCAGGAAATACGAGTACAGTTAAGAACAAACCTACTCAACTTCTCCCCTTTTCTCTCGATAAAATTAGTATCCTTAGCTAAGATACTGGGCACCTTCCTTTCAAAGCATGCTCAACTTTTTGTTCCTCTTCTCTATTCTTTTTCCCACTACGCCCTAATGGGGCAAGCACGTACCTGGAGGCCATGCCCGGGGGGCAAAATCTGAATGTATAAGGACTTTGAAGGGGCAACAGCCTTATTTTATTATACAAATCACCAGATTAATGATTCTGTTGGGGGGCAAAACCATTCAAAATCTTTCATTTTAGGGTAATACCCCCGTGCCCCCTGCAAGAGTACGTGCTTGTAGTGGGGCTCTAGGAATGACCTTGTGGGTCAGTTGACCGCCGGTCAGTTGTTTCAAAAGAGGTGACTGAGACAGCTACACTCAATCCACTCGGTTACCCCAACTATTGGTGTCATGTGACCTCATTCTTTGGGGGGGCGGACAGCAATAATTTATCGACAGAAACTGATTAAGCTGTGAATTTACCGGCGGAGGCGTGAATTTACCGACAGAAGTCTTTTTTAGCAAGAGTTCCTTATTTCTATGGGGGTATTGATGCAAGAAAGTGAACATACTTTTGACAATGTCCATGGCAAAACTTGCAGTCATTTACCGACGAAAGTCATTGAAGCTAAATTTACCAACGAAATTACTAAAGGTTGGGGGTGCTACACCCCAGCCCCCCAGCTAAGCCCTTGCCCCCAACAGTTGCTTCAGCTAAAGAATGCTTGCAGCAAAAATGACACACTCAACTCTTTCTATTCTTGACAATCTTGCATTTGCAGAAAATTTGATGGGAATCAATGTTTTGGGCGGAAAATTGCATCTTGATCAGAAAGCAAGGGGGCGTGAAACACGTCCATAAATTTCAATGAAGCCAGTTACATGACGACAATTCCAACTATATTTGACATAATTAAGTTATGACATAAGCCAAACTCCACTGTCAGAATACACGGTTTCTTATAAGAAACCTGGAGCAAGTCCTAGAAGGAGACGTTTCTTAATTTTTGGCCGCGTAATAAAGGGGGTAGGGGTGTACATTCTTTCGTTACGTAACACAAAAATTTAATGCAATAATTCTACTTTTTCATTTCTGATGAGTACTTCCACAAGATAGTTAAATCAACAAAGAGTTAAAGACCTTATCTATATCGAGTCTTAAACTATCCCTAATCATTCATTAAGTTCAGCAATTTTGAACTATCGTTCTTTGCTATACTGTATCAAGTTATATTATGCACATAAATAGAGGTTGGTGTTGGGAAGGTTCTTATGCCAGAACGTTTCGTAACAAAAAGGGGGTATTAACTTGAATATGACAAGCTGTTACATAGAGGGTGGGGGTCAAAATGGCAACTTTTCCGCTAAATACTCTTGAATAATCCCTTAGCTCTTTCTATGTCCTTCCAAAAGTTTCTTGCTTATACACAGGTTTCTTATTGAAGAAATATGTGAGAAGAAAAATCCAACCTACCTCTTCTGTGAAAGAACCTGATGACATGTTTATCTGTTCCCCAAGAGTTATTCGCAATGCATTGAAAGAAATAATCTCTACTGGCGTGTGACTTTACGGAAATCTGAGAGTAAGTCCCGAAAGACTTGATCGTAAACTTGGACAGATCAGGAGTCTCCCATTTAGAGGAACAGTTATTTCTGTCGAAATGACAGTTTTGCTTTACTTGCCATTTTATGCTAGCTGGCGGATTCGACCGTTTGAGCTTGCATGTCACTGGTACGTGCTGTTCCACAATAGTGCTCTGTGACTTGTCTAGCACAGGTTTTACTAAAAAAATAAGGTACGAGTCCATCAAAACTAGTAATAAAGATAACAAAAATAACCCCATTGAAAGACCCCCATTAAAAATGTCCCCATAAAAGAGCTTCTGAGTTCCAAAGGTTTGCGTGAGTATAATACTTCAAAGAGTCAAAGGCTGCATGTAAGCCGGCAGTGATAAATCTTAGTCATGAAGAGAGGATAGAATGTTAAAGAGAAGCAAGTGTAACATAGATATAATAGTCACCAAAAGTCCTTGGACAGTCACAAAATATTGTGATAAAATAAAGTACTCCCAGCATTTAGACCACTCCGTCTTATACGCACTCCTTATGTTGTTCTGTTCCTTAACCATTTGGTGTCATTGTGAACGCGAAAGCTTTCCATTACCACATGTACTTCCCCCAAAATCAAAAAGTACCCTAGGACTTTTGGCGACTATTGTAGCTTTCTATACATGGGGGGCACTTCACCTTCCGAATAATACACTGCTTTACCATAACAATTTCTATTGCATTTTTATAGATAGATGTACTGCATGACCAACTGGGAATTTCAAAGTGCCAAAAAAAGAACGACCCAAGCTGTAGACATTTTCAAGTCTTAAATGTTTGATACCAAGATGTGGGAAATCGGAGTATATTTGTCGCCAGCCATACAAGGACATCCGCAAAGCCTCGACGATCCTTCGTTTCCCCCTTATCTATAGTCTGTGGGTTTCTCTGCCTGACGTTTGGAATTACTGCTAATGACTTTCGAAAGGTGAACAGCTCAAAATTACTTCCCAATGAATAATCGGATACTTGCTGATAAAACTCAAGGAAATTCTTAAAATCTGGAGCGGATATGTGGTGCGCAATAATGGACACTGCAAAGTACTGAATTACTGAGTCATGTATCCTTAGCGTAACAACACACGATTGTCAGCTGTTTTGTGGTAGGAAAGTGTCCTTTATTTTTGCAACGTTAGTCTATCCAATCCTATAATCATGAATAAGAATGATTGTATCAGTCAATGGTGTATTTCACCACTTACATCAAGAGAAGCGATATACCAAGCTTCAATTAACTGCCAATAGACAAGAAGAATTTACTTCAGGACAAAGACAAATAACGTAGCCGTTGGTGACAAGACTTAATAAATTTGTCGAATTTTAATTTTGACTTATAAGCGTAGAAATGATCGAGAAGAACAAGGAATATGGTTCTGGTACCCAGATCCATCGCTAGAAATTTTCCGTGGGGGTGTCGGCTCCTTTCCTGCTGAGTTACAAAATTTCTTGCCATGTCCTTATTTGCAGGGGAAAGTGCTTTCACAAATCGGCCTTTTCAAACCATCTCCTTTTCCTATCTTACAATTTTGCTATGGCAACGATAAAACACCCTGTTGCTTTACCCCATTAAACCTGCAGAAAATACTTTGGAAATGTGTACATAGAGACCTAACTTATATACCGCTAGAGACCTTTGTCCTGCAAATATGAATATTGACGGGAGAACAAAATTATTGGATAGATATGTGGGGTGAAACTAGGTGCCTGGGGGCCTGCCCCCAGAGAAATTTTCTAAGACCATGCCCTTTAGAGTGTCAGAAAACAATCTTTTCCAAATCAACATCACGTATGAGCATTAGTAAAGTTCCTAGCCAAATTCATTACTATTCTAAAGCAAGCTGCAACAAGAACTAACTATTGAGCAATAAACCTTAAATGTTTGTACATTTTCTGAGTCAGAGAGGGCTTATGGCCTAGTGGTGGCCTGGCTATTTCTGGCTGGGGTAGCCAACAGCTTGTTACCAGCCCCTTCACAAAGAACTAAAATGTTGATTGGCAATTGCTTTTCACAGGTGCTATGGGTGTTATGGTTGAAACAGCTTCATTGACCACTGAATGAGGACATTGTTCACGTAAAAGGACGTACGTTCTAAACACACGAGCGAAAATTTTTTCAGTCCACGCCCTTTAGAACGTTGGAAAATGCCCTTTTGGAAAGAGATACAAACATTATGTTCATTATTGATCTCTAGTCAGAGAAGTAATACATATTCTCATCGGAATCTTATGAATTGGGCGTTTCAATTTGACCAAAGCTTCTTCATCATTAGGACATTCGCAAAAACATCTCCGTTATGGTTATCAGTAGTGTTACTGCCAGGTTCTGGAATTCGTACATGAAAATAAATTCTATATCCAAAAGCAGGAGAGCTTTGTTAGTGCATTCATGTAGATTCCCCTGAAGAAAGTTTGTCCTATATGATTTGTTAGAAGCAAGATCGATTATAGGACCAAGAGTTTCAGCGCCCTTTTCTCTTCTCTGGTCCCCCGTCCCCTTTGCCAGACCACCACTGCTACTGGCTGAATGTAACTGTCGTGTTCGGCTTCTCTAATTATTATATACTCAGTCGCTCGATTATTTCGATGGCCCAGCGAAACTTAGTCCAAAGGCCGGTTTAGGAGCCAGTGAAGAAAGTTAGCCGAGTTTTTCACTACTGTCTTTTGCTTGGATCTCGGCAGCCTGTCCGAGGTCTCGGTAGCCGAGTTGTTCGCCTGCCTCAGATAGACGCGAGTATGTCAAGTAGCTCGGCCAGTCGTAAGTAACTCGGTAGCCAAAATTACTCGGCAACCGAGTAGTTCTGTTCATATAAACAGACCCGAACTGCAATTTTCAAACAAAATCTCAATAACAAACAATCACCTCCTGCAGCCTTGTGTCGTTCATGCCGACTACATATCCAAATTGCAAACTTCTTATATATTCCAAATTAGACCATCTTGGTTGAAAACATTTAATGTTGTCTTGTATATTGTTTTTCTATGTATTTCGTAATGGCCTACAGGCTACTAATTGAAGAACAAATTAAGAACAATTCAGCATGAAAACCTTTGAAAAATTAAGAACAGCCAGCCAGAGCCTCAATTTTACTGGTTCGTATATAGCAAGGAGTGTAACTAGCAAGGTCCACAACACAACTGTTCACCATAGAGGAAGCAGCTACCGGGGACAACCCATATTGTTTGCCAGGTGATGTTCTAAGTCACCCATTGAGCATGTTCAGAAAGCTTCCATTCACATTTACAGAAGGCGCAATTTTTATATTATGCGTAGATCAAAAATTATCGACATTACAAGCTATACATCTTTTCATGTAATGTCGATAGCTTTTGATCTACATAAGATATAAAAATTGCGCCTTCTGGAAATGTGAATTGAAGCCTTCTGAACATGCTTGCAAAATATCCTTCAATTATTCGAAACTATGTGTTATCAGTTTTTTCGCAAAGCAAGTACACATTTTGCCACCAAAACATGCTTCTCGATGCTTTTCGAACGAATTCTCGCAATAATATTGGCAGGAATCCTTCGATGGTGATTCCTTTGTTAGCCAATCAAGATTTGAGGCCTATGCTATGCCATCCTAGACTGTGGATCAGATATGCAGACAGCTAGTACATTACTACTGTATCTAACATGACACGGTTATTAGAAGATGATTGAGGATGCTGAGAAGTAGGTAAAGACGCAGAAAGAAAGGACAGGTCACTAATCATTAGAGAAACCTTACCATAAATACGTGGAATACAGTTTGACAACCAACCATAGTTTGCAACTAGAGGAAGCTTAGGCCGTGAACGAAAAGCTTACAATTAAAACTATGAGGAAGATAAAAAAGTAATGCAGAGGGTTGGGTCCCCAAATGATGATATGATAGCATATTTAGTAAGGGTGCTAACTACGTTTCAACTTCAATGGGTGTCTAAAAAATGGAGGTGATGTGAAATGAAGTCGAAAAAGCTCCTTCCTATCAAAAACGCAGTAGTATATTGTAAAGACAAAACAAAACAGCTTTCGAAGTTTATAAGTGTAGATGTATTTAAAATTTGATTTTTGTGTTTACAGAATATGATATATGTTACGTTAGCTGCCCTCCAGCAGCTCCTCTATTCCTTTACTTATACTTTTTCTATAAGAAAATCGTCATTTTGCCTGAGCCTCAATTTTCTTAACTTTTCCGATATTGAGCCTGAAATTGTCTTAAATTTTTCATAACTTCTACTGAAAAAACTGGCTAAAATGGTTTAAACTTTCGTTATTAATATTGTATACTTGAATTTAAATTCAATCTTTAACATTTTGAATGCACTAACGAGGAAATATCAATTTTTGGTCAATAAAAACACAACATTTTGGAACCTCTTGATTTTCTTAAGATTTTCGTTAGATTTTGACCATTTGAGCCTCATTTTTCAATAAACGCTTTCTTATAAAAAAACGTGTACTAACTTCCTTTATTTACTAACATTCCATCACTATTATCATTTAAGGTGTACATGAAACTGTTTCACTTTCCACCAGTTTTATACACGCAAAATACTGGAAGCTCTTAGAAGAAATTCTTAGAAAGTTTTGATACTGGAATCGTGAAAACGTCAAGAAAGATTCAATCTTGGGCCAGAAAAACTTTCTTACAAAATAAAAAACGTGTATAAGCTAATCTACCTAAAAAGATATCGCAGCTGCAATAGAGTTTATGACACACACTTACCCAAGACATTCAATGTTGTATTCTTTAAGTCATAGCCATACTTATTCAGGGCTTTGCAAGTAAAAGTAGTATTGTCTTCAGGGTATTTCACATTATCAATCGTTAGCTTCCCACACTTTGTTTTATACCTCGATTTGAATTGGGGATCAGAGACTGGCTTTCCATTGACAAAGAAATCTATTTCATCTGGCAGCCATAAAATGGAGGTTGTACACTTCAAGGTCACTTTACTACCTTCTAAAGTAATAGGTGTCTTTCCAGCTTTTGTAAAAAAGCGTCTGATGTATGGTTTGTGATCTGTGATTGGAAGACAGAAAAGAAAACGAAAGAAATAATAGCAGTCGGAGAAAACATTACAGATAGATTATCTTATAGAGTACTTAAGTGTGACGTCGTGTAAATAGATTTAAATGAAATAATCACTTTGGTACTTTACATCTGAATCTATCAGTTAGATTAGTAAAGGATTTTCACATCATATGGAATGGACATGATACTTCAAGATTGCATTTTCACATAAAAAGCTTTCTTGCTTTATATGTATCTTTGACCTTAATTTTTACTAACAGCTGGTAGTAAATTCCGAAAACCAATGCTTTCTCCCACCATTACTATTTCGAGTATTACATTGTGATAGGCCTAAAAACAAGCAACTTCAAAATCTAGGTTTTTATCGTCCTTACAAAAAAAGATACCCGTCAACAAAACATTTTTGATTTTCAATCATTTTTTGTAGCAAAGTAGTATAAAATTTTCACAAAAAGTTGCACAAAATTGATATATAAAATAAAAAATTTCACGTTTCCTAAGGCAGTGTTACACATTACATTTTCAGTTATAATCGGATCCAAAAAAATAAGCTGCTTTGGCATATCTCGCCGTAGAAAATCACAAAACATATTTTACAATGAAAATGAATATAGGTGAATACAGCAATATGGGTTTTCATTACATGGAGCCTGCTTAGTCATACTAAGTTCCACTCAAAACAGGGCACAGTAAAGAGAAGACAGCAAAATTGGTGGCCTAAGTATCACCATACTGAGGTCCAGATATCCTCTTTGGCGCCGAATAGTAGGGGGACGACTGAGGATTCTTGAAAATTTCACCACCCATTTCCATTCATTAAATACCCCCAACTAAGCAATTTTGAAAAAATCCACCCCTCCCCCCAATTTTACTAGCTTAAAGATTTCAAAGCGTTTAAAAAGGATATGTACGTAATACCAATTGACTTTGTGAATGCAAATCAATAATAACAGCTAAGGAATCAAAACAAACTGTTTACCTTATAATTACACAATGTACTAATTGCAATATTACTCATTGGCCCCTAAACTATTAACAAACCCCTTCCAATTTATGCATTTTCAGGAAAAATGCTAACCCCCCTCCTTATTACACCCTCTTCTATTTCGTGCGAATGAGTAAGCATCCGGTCGTACGCAAAAACCTGATAAGAAACCAAGAACTCCACAGTGTGGGGTGCTACACTCAAAACGTTGAAGGCAGCATGCTCGATGAAAATTAGAACTTAGTTGGCAAAATCGAAAAAAATCGTCCATAGCAAGCTTAATATTGGGAGGTGCATTATACGCTAATGTAAAGGGAGTAATTTCAAAAAGTTTTCTGAGGGCTGTAATAGAGGCGTATACTTTCTGACATGCACTAACATTCATACGGACAAATCTACTGAATTAGGGTTCTAGAAAGTAAGAATGATAGCTCTGCAAAAAATGGACGTACTTCGCTGTAGCTGAATTTCCCAACAAATTAGGAACATAAAAAAACTTTCTACCAGCCACATCCATTTTGATGACACCCCTCCTACAGACGACCGCGAGAAGCAAAGCATGTAGTAGGGGATACAATACAAATTATTTTGAAAAGTTTGGGAGCCACTGTTTTAGAGTATTGCCTGTATTATGGAGCAGGCCAAGTGAACAATACTCACCGTCTACATTCAACCTGAGCTTCGTTGATGTCAAATTGACAACAGATGTGTTGAAGTCGCAGCGATACTCTCCCTCATCTTTCTTTGTAGCATCTTCAATGTTGTACGTCAACTTGTAAATAGGGTGCCCTCTTTCAAAAGTCGTTTTTTTGTCAACATTCGTAATCAATTGTCTACCTCTATCTCCCAATCTATACAATTTAACAGTGCCTAGACCAACAGCTGTACATACAATTTGCCGTTTATCAGCTTTCTTTCCGCTGCACTTTTCTTTGTGTTCTATATTTTGTTGAATTCTTATGCTGAAGTCTGAGGGTTTTGGTTCTACAATAGAAATACAAGAAATAGAAATTGAAAAATAAAATAAAGAAAATGATGAGCAGGCAATGCTTCTGCACAAACTTCTTTTGAAAATAAAGTACTGTCAAGTAATGAAGCAAGGGCAGTAAGCACGGCTTACATACTCACCAGCGCGCAGCCACTAAAGCTATGCGCACAGAAAAGCAAAAAGTTTAAGCAAAGTACTACAGCTTTTTGTTCTTGTGTACTCCTAGTTTAACTCTCACTAACAAACACGTGACACGTGTACGGCACGCACGCACGTACACACAATTACACGCACCGCATACATGCACGCAAACGCGCACAAAAAGACTCACAAAAACTAACGCATACAGCAGCGGTTTCTAAAATGGGCCAATCGGAGTGCATAAGAACTGATGGTGTGGTGTTGCGTCTTGCCCAGTGGTGATTTCTAAAAATTCTAACACAGGGGCCCTAACTGCAACCACGGCAACGCTTCGGGTGTGGCCCAGCTGCAACCACGCCCATAATTTCAAAGATGCAGATATGTCAATATAGTTCAATACTGATATAGAATATTCAACACTTAGAAATGTCTCAATGACCACGTAGGAATGCAAAATTGATTATAGTAATAGAAAATACTTCGGAAGCAAAATCAATACACTTTGAAATACAAAGTCAAAAACAAGAATTTTTGGGGGGTTGTCCCTCCAAAATGAACAGTAATCTTAACAAGGGGGCTCTGCCCCCTGAGCCCCCATAGAAGTCACTCCTGGCTGTGACATACTATAAATGCTAGGTTCGCTGCAAACTAAATCAAGATTTTGTACTTACTTTCCTTAAGATGAACTGTAATGATTTTATTATCAACACCATCAGCTTTGCAAATATATTCCTTTGCGTCATCTGAATGCAAATTGTTTATTTTAAGTTTCTGCCTGCCGACTCTCTCGTACTTCTTTCCGTCTATCAACATCTTCACTGGGCCTCCAGGATGTTTTAAGAGGAACGTGACTGATACTGCTGATGAGCTCAATTCACAATCAAGAACCAATGACGCTCCATAATAGCCCTGCTTCATATTGTAATGGAGGTTATTCACCCAATGCAATTCACCTTAAAAAAGAGTTATGTTAGGTATACAAGTATGGCAGAACTTGGATCGATACTTCCTTTGAAATTTCTAGACACAGTTCTCTGTGTATCAGGCCCCTACCTACAACCATGGGTAGTGTCAGGAAATTTCCTATGGGAGGCTGACTCTTCCAATGGAGAAGTAGGACACTAAAACTCTTAAGAAATTAGTTTTCCACCTTCAGACGAGGGGCCACCTTGCTCCGATGGCAGGCTATAGCCTCCCCCTCATGCAGGCTATAGCCTCCCCCTCATGCAGGCTATAGCCTCCCCTCATGCAGGCTATAG
>WIPJ01006242.1:50663-69226 GCA_018155075.1 Cassiopea andromeda
CATATTTCTCTTCGGCCCCAACCTGAAGCATAAATAATGAGCGGGCCAGGAATGAAAATTGAGGGGGTATGGGGGTGAGCCACCCTCAACCTTGAAATTTGGCATTTCACAGGGCAATAACGGTAGTACAATGTATTTCTGCAGGGCAACTTACTGGATCCTGGACCATCGGTCAACTACTACTGTTACTAAAAAAGGGTCACAGACAAAAAATTTTCGCAAGGCAGCCTCTGACACCCCTCAAAATCTAATGAAGATTTTGAAGTAACGTCCCTCATCTGGACAGCTTTGTTCCTAATGTGAAACACAAGCATTACAGCCAAAAACATGTTTTCGTAATTGATCTTCGTAATTAACATTGCAGGTGATTCAAAAAACTGTTGTTCAAAAACTAATAGAGGTTAGGAATTTGGCAAACGTGATTACCTGAAATGATCAACAAACGTTTTGTGACAGCATTTCAAGGCCATTCACTATCATCATAACCGCCACGATCATCATTTCTTCAACAGATACGGGATTTTTAACAAGATAAAATTGTACAAGAAAATGAGACACAAAAGGCTCGAAAAGGCTCAATTTTCAAAGTTCAGCATTATTGCTGTTAACAATTTTACCTGTTAACATTCAAATTAAAATAATGCAGAGGAGCTTCAAAGTAACTTTAACAATAGATTTGATTCGACACGGACTGTGCCCTAGCGCTGAGCTCAACTGAGTCCGGCAAAAGGATAACTTTTTAGCCAGGGACGTAACTTCAATGAATTTTCGGTGGGGTGTCAGAGGTTGTAACCTTTCATTTTGTCTGTGACCTTTCTTTTTTGCTCTGCAGAAATAAATTGCACTACCGTTTTTGCCCCGCAAAATGGAAAATTTCAAGGTGGGGGCGGGGTGACTCATCCCTTTTAAGTTTCGCCCTTGTTTTCACCAACGCTCTTTTGCCTACAGTCAGTGGGAAAATTACCTATAGGGACACTGGGATTTAGGGGGCACCTCATTGATGTACCGAGACACCTTCTGTTGGGGGGCGTTCTGACCAATTGACCAACTATTGTTACTAAGTTGTTACTAAAAAAGTTCACAGAAAATACTGTGGCCTACCCTGTTGCAGCTTGTTTAACTTTTGACCAACGTTCTTGCACATTTGAAAATATTGGGGGGCACGACGTCCCCCCACTCCCCATCGGCACATCTCTGGGGCACCTAGACTTCTTGAAATCAGAGGATCCCCGAGCTAATGTTTGACAATCCTATGGAACGCTACTACCTTTATTCTTCTGTTTGAATTAAGTTCAAAATTCTTCAGACAAGTGTGCTCTTATGGTGGCAAGTGGCAAGCAGAGGCTAAACTTAAGGAGGCATGGAGGTAGGTGAGTCAACCTTTCAACCTTGAAAATTTGCCATTTCACAGGGTAAAAACGACAGTGCAATGTACTTTACAGGACAGCTTACTGGATCCAGGACCATTCGACCAACTACTGTTACTAAATAAAAAGAAAAATTCACAGAAAAATTTTCGCAGGGCACACCTCTGATACGCCTGAAAAATATGTTGAAATTACGTCCCTGTTGGCAAGGACACTTCATTTCTGGATTGTATCAAAATGAATATTTTTGTACAAGTGCGTTCGTTTTCTTGAGTTTATTCATCAATTAGACAAATAGAAAGTGGGTGTGTTGGCCCCTTTTGGATACTAGAAGACTTGGATGTACAACGTTAAATTTCTAGGTGCACAGTTTGTAAAATCTTCAAATGTGCAAAAACAAAGTGCACTTTAAATTTTGATCATTTGGCATCTTGCTATTTTCTTCTCTACAGGTAACTTGTAGTTTTTTCTGCTGCCCAACTAATAAGAAATTAGCACACTATCTTGTGAAGGGGAATTGCACTCTCTATAACGTCGGAGAGTCTCCGATGTTATATGCAATTTTAAAGCTGTTTCTAGGGGCAAGCCCCCCAGACTCCAATTCATATGTACAGTATGAAAAGAATATTGTAGTACATAATACTTGATTTATGGGGGAAGATCTGTGATAGACGACAAGTTCTGACTCTCAGAATTGACTTCTAGATATTTGTAAATGTGACGCAATCAGTTTTGGTATATGTAAAGGAGCCGAGCAACATCGGTCTGCCTACCAGGGATGTGCTGATGGGGGTCGTGGGGGCGTTGTGCCTCCCCCAATATTTTCAAATTTGTAAGAAAGTTGGTCAAATGTCAGCCATGCTGCAAGAGAATTGGCCACAGTATTTTCTGTAACTTTTCTTTTATGTTCTTTTAGCAGCAATAGTTGGTCAATTGGTCACAACGCCCCCCCCCCAACAGAAGGTGTCTCGGCACATAACTGCTGCCTGCATTGGCAAGACTGAAGATTATAATTATTAGTATACAGTGAATTTTGTTTGGTAAATCTATTATTGTTTTCTTTTAATTTACTCTTGAGCTAGTTAAGCAGCTGTCTTTATTTCATTCAGTTATATAACCACCTTTCCTATCATACACAAAATTGCTAGTGTGCTTCTCTTGTTGCTTTGACAACCATCCAATGATCTTGCAAGAATTTGAAAGGCAGCCCTTACCAGGGACGCCGGAGAGTATATTTGAATGGGGGGAACGAGTGGAAATTTCCTATAAGGTGTGGCAGTGGGGGTCAGAGGTGGAACTCCTTAAGTGCATGGGGTTATTTCACTTTCCACTAATGTGCATGCGCAGACATTCGAACTCAACAACTGTTCCTAAGAAAGAAAAGATTTAATTAAGAAAGTTTTGATACTAGAATCGTGAAAATGTTAAGAAAGTTTCAGTACTAGGCTGAAAAAGTATTCTTACAGCAAAAACATGTACCTCTAAAAATTATTCAGTTAATTTTTATGCATGAATTGTGGATATGCTGAAAAAGAGGTGACGTAGATGAAACAAACAAGCCTTCGGAAGGAAGATTCGAAAGTAGGGGAAGTTAAAGGGATTAATCCAAGTAGTGGACTTCATGTTGGTACAGAAATGACAGCTGTTGAAAGTAAGGATTTTGCAATATTTCGATAGAATACGTCATTGCACAACAACGACGTCTACGATCAAAGACCCATACAGAAAGGGGTGACAGGCAAACTTTTTCGTGCAGCCACACCGGAGCCGGGGGGACTGAGGGACTGCAGCCCCCCATATTTTTGCTAATGATATCAGACAACAGATAGACCTATCTATCTAAGGTAAGATGTAGTTTGAAATCCAAACGAAATCGCCAGAAACGTGTATTTTTCTATTTATCTTTGCATCTTCAATTTTTTTCAAAGAGGACAACCAAGTTACATGAAAAGGGGCACCTTGCCCAAGACTTTGAAAAGTGGGGGGCACGTGTTCCCTGTGCCCCCTGGTTCCTACGTCTATGGACCCAGGGCCTCAGGACAAGGAGGTAAGACCAGCAGCAATTTATCAGGGTTGATGCCAAGGCCCTTTATGTTTTGCAGGTTCTTCTCGCAAGGGGCCTCTTCTTCCTCCATTGTATCAAACAGAGATGTGCCGAAGCACATTCTATTTGAAGGGGCGCGCTTTGATATTTGACCAACTACTTTTACCAAAAAATGGTGACGGAAAATCCTGTGACCATTTCTCTTGGAGCTTGGCTGACCTTTGACCAACTTCCTTACAATGTTGAAAACACTAATTGGGGGTGTCGTACCTCCATCAGCATGTCCCTGGTCCCAAAGTTTCTGAAATCTTTCAGCAACCCTGGACATAAGTCGCCCTTATTGATCATCAATACCTCATCACTTTACCTCATCGACTCTGCAATTCCAGGGCTCTAATCGTTGTATTTCTTTCCTCTTTATGGTTGCAATTAATGATACAATGTTAGCCCGTTTCCATTCAAATGGATTGTGACGTCAATCTTTGTGGCAGTGACCTTTATAAACATATGTTGTTTTAGTATAATTTACCTATAATAGCCATAATTTACCTATATATTAGGGTCCCTTGACTTTTGAGAGGAAATGAGAAATTTCTTACGACATTGAGCAAAAACTTAAATATAGAGTGCAAAGGCCTGTGCCTCTGACTATCAATCAGGAGCAACGGGATCGAATACGCTCCAAAGGCCACATCATTTTCTGTGACTCAATTTTTAGTGACAGTGGTTGGTCAAGTGGTCAAAATAAGCTCAGTTGGTAGGCCTAGGTCCAGGAAGTTGCCCTTAAATAGACAATGTCCTGCCGTTTTTAATGTGCAAAATGGCAAATTTTCAAGATTGGGGAATGATTCACCCCCATACCCCCACTTAAGTTTCATTACTGACAGCACACATCACTCAAAAGTGGCAGTGATGGTACCAGAAAAAAATTGCTGGATGAGGGCTAGAGCTGTCAAAGTGCCGACAGTGAGCGGTGTCCAAGAATCTTTACAGACGATGCTTATCGTATTGCTTCCTAAAAAGAGCAAAAAAATCCCGAATTTTATGAAGTGCCGACTATGTATGGAAATTTAGGTGCCAATGGGGGATTAGCAAAGTTTTGGGGGCTACAGCCCCAAGCCCCCCGCTGGCGCCATCCCTGAAAAGTGGTATCTACAAACTGCACTGTGGTCTGGGTGGCGGAGAGGAAAGTTGGAGCAATGCCATACTCAACTCCAAGAGGCACATCACTGGAAAAATCTCGTACATGTCAATAAAAATTTGCAAATATCTCAAAAATTCTCAAAAATCTGGGAAAAATATTGCGTCTCAAAAATCTTTTAAATTCTTTTAAACCTGTAGAACAGCTCAAAGCCCTGAAGAAGTTTATCAAAACTCGTTAAATTCTCAAAAAATCTTCTAAAAATAACATAGTTCTTCAAAATTAGAAGGAATCTATAATATATTTGAAACATCCCAGAGAATCTTTTCAATCCGGAAAATCTTCGATATATATTTACACGTTTTGTTATAAAAACACCATCGCTTTGACTGAGCCTCAATCTTCTTAACTTTTCTCGATATTGAGCCTGAGATTTACTTCAGATTTTTTAACTTTTATACTGGAATAAACGGGATAAAACGGCTCACTCTTTCTTTGTTAATCTTATATACTCAAATTTGTATTCTATCTGCAATATCTTGAATGTAATAATGAAGTATTAATATCGATGTTTGGCCTTAAACAAAAGTAACTGGGCAAAACTCATAAGAAGCAGTGACCTTGTATAAGGGAGAAGCTGAGAAGAAGAAGAATATCGATGTTTCGCCAACACATACATTTAATTTTGGAAATTGAAACTGAGCCTTGTGATTTTCTTAAAATTTGGCCATTTGAGCCTCATTTTCATATAAAAATTTTTCTTATAAGAAAGCAAACATGTATCTGCGTTATAAAATTTGATCTCAAAGGCATTCAAATAGGCAAAACTTTGAGTTTTGCATTACAATAATTTTGATAAACAGAAAAATGTGTGGATAGAGCTATAAAAAATAATACAAAAACCAAAGTGTTCACTTTAAACAGAGTGTACACTATTTATTTTCTACGAAAGATTTTTTGGCCCAATACTAAAAATTTCTCAAATTTTTCACGATTCCAGCATCAAAGCTTTCTCAAGACTTCCATTGAAAAGAATTCCGATACATTGCGCATGCGCATTAGCAGAAAACGCAAAAGTTCCATGTAAACCTGAAATGATGATAAATCATAATAAATAACAGAGGTTAAACTGTCAGACGGCAACCAACATGGAATACAGAACATCTTATGCAAGCATATATCGAATTTCAAATAGAAGTACATGTACACATATATACTTTCTTAGGTTTCAAAAATCCATTACGAACTTTCTTATTTTTTGAGCAGGTGAGTGCTGCTTTCTGTCAAAAAAGGATGTTTACTCCTACACCACTTGCTATATTGAGCTGAATTGTGAAGGCGCACTGGATAGTAAAGGAGGTATTAGTCTCCTAGCGTCCTTGGTCTAAAATTCAACAAAGGCGAAAGAGAAGATTCGTGAGAAAAATCTATTGGCAAATAGACAGCACGGAGGGGGAGGTAATGGTTTATTCACTGGCCTAAGCCATCATTAGGTTGTTCAATTTCTCAGGAATTAAAGTTTTCCAATGAAATTCGTTATAAGGAAATAGAGACGAAACCAGATCAGCTCTAGAAACAAACTTACTGGAAATATTTCTAAGCAAAGAAGATTAGCAAGCTCATGCTTGCAGCATTTCAATTTCAAAATTATGCTAGATGATAGTAGTAAGGCAAACAGTACTATAATAACGTCGGCAGCAAGACGTCATTTTGGAAATTTATGCCTTCGTTAAGAAATTAGAGTGAAATTGGCCTGTCCATGAAGCAACCTACACACTTTTGTTTGTATGAAAATACCTTTTGTTTTGCTGAGCTTCAATATTCTTGATTTTCTTTTCATTATGAGCCATGGAGTATTCTTAAATCATTCCTAGACGTCAAAGTTGTAACTACATCTGAAAATCAAAGGAATCTATTCAAATGTCGTTTGATGTCTTACTTCATCATAATGCAAACTAAAAGTGGGGTAGAATAACATTTTATATCGTTAGTCTAGCTAGTTTAAAAGGAGTTTTGTGACTCGAATATAAAAACATTCTAAGTCTTGATAGCGCTTGAGCCTTGCATTATTCTTAAATTATTCTTAAATTTCAGCGATTCCGGGCCTTACTATTCTTATATAAAAAAAACCGAAAAAGGTTATTTCGAGTCATACGAAAAGGGGAAAATAGGTTACTTCATGGACAGGCTAGTTTCATGCTAGTTTCTGAAGAACAGCATATGATTCTAGAATGACGTCTTGCAGATTGTCCGGGTCGCTTAAAAAAACCGGGGTCTCTGTGACGCATGAATCAATGATGGAAACAAGAGCGGCAAAATTTGTTTGATTTAGAAAGACAGATTGCAAAATAACGGATTTTGTTGTTGACACAGAAAATAGATGTTTAGTGGGCTGCATCACGACACATTTTTTCAATGAAATGTCACACAAACACTACAGATTTTACATCTTTCTACTATACCAAAAACGCAAACAAAGGAACTATAGGAGTATGCCTCCGCTATTATGCATGGCACTTGCATATATTGTCATACGCATCTGCTATCTACGGTGTTTACTACATTCATTTATTTAGTCTTGAAAGGCCGTCATGAATGAGGGCCAATTGATTTCAGACTGATTTTAATCTCAGCACGGCTCATACTACTTCCAAAGTTGCTTGGCACCAAGTTGTGGAGACAAACTTTGTAAAAGCACAGTTGTCATCACTGCGCCTGGTCCTTACACGGGTGTTCTCCATGCATTGTAGAACAATTGCCCCCTTACCCCTTCCTATTACCAGGGCCGCCAAGAGAATTCTGAGGAACCGGGTCAAAAGAGAAAGAAGAAGCCCCCTGTGAGCAGAAAATTTTCAGTGTGTAGAAGTTAATTTTGGAAAATTATTGCCGGTTCAATTTATGAGGCCCCCCAGACCTTGTAGCAATCTTCAGACCAAATGATAATTATTGACCATTTTGCTCGTGCTCTTTTTGTTTTCATCTCAATTTATAACTACTTAATCCAGTGTGTGGAAAGTTACTCTAATTTTTCGTTTAGCCTCGTATTCCTAGTTAGTCAAGCAGGTTGTAGCTTGGGGGCAGGGGAGCTGAGAGCCCCCATTTTGTCAGTCAGCGATTTCGAAAAAGCAAATGTGTTAAAAGGATACCACTTTAGTTTACTAAAGGATAAATCAAGCTAAAACTGTGAACAGCTATAGTTTAAATTGATCAACTTTTCCATTGCACTCTGCCCCATTTTATCACTCAATTCTACTGACTTTCTAGCCCCCACCCCACTCTCTATTTGGCGGTGTTGTGTCTGTTTCTAGTGATGAAACCCTATAAACATAAATCCTATACATGGATGTTAATATTCATGGCACGCTTAGCTGATACTATTCAAGGGCAGTGGAACCTACCCCAGGTGGGGCAGGCCCCTTTCCGAGCTAGGGTGCAGTTGTTGTTCACATACAAGCAACACCATAGCTTTCAAAAAAGATGGCGGCAACAGCCCCACAGCATCCAAGCTCGATCGCCCACACCATTCCCCGATTTTCTAGTGCAACATTTTCGGCTTCTGTGCATACAGGATACAATGCACGTGTGTAGTTACAAACTTGTATGAGTCTATTCGAAGATTGAGTCAATATGAATGAAACATATTTTCAGAGTGATTTACATACTTTAAGTTGGCATGTTGGGGAAACCTTTTGTGAAGTAGTAGCCATTAACGAAGACAAAAGAGTGAAGGAAATTAGTTTGGTAATGAATAATTGCTTCCGAAATATCAGGATTCCTTATTTTTGGTTCTCTATTGACCTCATAGTTGTACTAAAAGTTCTTTTATAGCCCCTCAATATTAACTGCATATCTAGAGATAGAAATAGTAACTTGCTGTTCTGAGAAGAAAAGAACACAGTAAAATTCGGTACTTTGCTATACATTAGTGCTAGACAGCAAGCCTAAGTTTTGCAACATCTCTTGCAAAGTAACTGCCTATTTCTACACCACACCTTACCTCATTATGTACACCAGGGGCATCTAACCTAGGAACCATGGGCCAAGTATGTCCCCCCGCCCAGTTTGCTACATTCATGTTCAGCGTACTCTTTCACATCAATTTAGTTCACTAAATTAAGAAACTTTTAGAACTAAGATGTGGCGAAAAATTTCGTGTATTGGATTCAGTGTTACAGGTCGAAATCGTGCTACACATCCACTGCCATGCCCCAAATAAACGCATTTGAAAAGCTGAGGACACTTTTATGCAAGATTCTGGAGGCAGACTAACGACACGCAATCCATTAACCACTTTCCATCCGGTCCACTTGGTTTAACAATCAATAGGCCTAATTTACATCGGTCGTGACAATTTGTCCGACCTTCGTAGATAACGGTAATTATCGCAAATTATCCGAACAATACTAATCCGGACTTTCCATACTCGTGTCCGCGAAAGGAAGGTGGTTTTAACCAACCGGTGAGTATCACCTTAAACGGCAAATCTGCTCTTCCGGGTTTTCGAAATCCTGTTCCCCTCTATAATTCACTTCATCTCCTGGAATGCTAAAATTTATCCTTCAGGTTAAGGCAACAGTTCATTTAACCTCCGGTGCTTACCGGACTGCAGACAATGGAGAACGAAGATATTCGTGAAGGACGAGATCAAGATATGTATTATGACCACTGATTATGACGCACTAAACGATGCTCCTTGATTGAGGCTGAATTATTTCAATGTTCAGCGTGCCGTCATTAGCAATGTTCAACAGAGATGGTTCATGACCATTTGTTTCCTTAATAGAAATCCTGAAGTCATGGAGGCTAATGATGCTTGGGGATGGCACACACCCACCTGGTCCTACTCAACTGCTAATTACCTTGCCAAAAAATTGAAAGCATGGGTTATAAGCAATAAAGAGAAAACAACACAGCCGGAAGAGTGGAGTATCATTAATCTCAAAAGCATCTACAAACTCAGATATTGATTTATCTAAAAATGTGCAATATTGTCAGTTAACGCATTCAGTGAGTAATTAGGCCAGATAGCTTTTACTTAACTCAGACATTTCAATGAGACGCACGCGATCGCTCGCGAGCGCGCAGGCACGCGCACAGCAGCTCCCACGCACTCGATTTGTCGTGCACGCAAATCGATCAAGTTTATTTCTAGCGAGCGATGGAATTGATAGACTATACATTCACGCATAATGGCAGTACCGTCGAGAGGAGGGTAGCCGGGTGAAGCTCCGGGCCCGGGCCTCAAGGTGGCCCGTGAAAATTTTGCTATTGCAAAATAATATTCAACAAGCCGTTTGTTGGCTTTTTGAAATACACATTAACATGGAGCAACTTGAAGATTGCATTATGGAATACCAATGTTTTATAAGACTTTTGAAATGATTTGCATTTATTGTAGCCCCCTCTTTCCCCTGTGCTGCTACTCCTAAACAGGGGCCCGTGCTGTTTATAGCCCCTGGGTCCGAGCTGGCTCTTGACGGGCCTGCGTAATGGAAGCAATTATTTACCGATAGAAACTGAAAAAAGCTGCGGATTTAACGACAAAAATGTGAATTTACAGACAGAAGCATTATTTTTGGAAGAACTCCTTATTCTATGGGGTGCATTGATGCTAGACAGGGCATTTTCCACCAGTAGCGGATATTGAGGGGGGAAAGGGACAAAGTTCCCCCCAGCTGCCATCGAGCTGGCAAATTCTCGGCAAAAGTAGTAAAACCAAAGGCTAAATACACAATTTTTAATAAGAAAATCACTTTTTTGTTTGAGCCTCGATCTTCTTGCAAACTTTTTCTTATGAAAAGCACATGTAGTCGACAAATATTTCCAAGTACTTGTCGAGCCACGTGTTTTTTCTAAAATACTCGGCAAATTCAGCCCCTTTGCCCCCTGATTTTCTTGAAAACCGCTACTGTTTTCAACACTACTTTGACTACGTCTTGGCAAAGAATGAGGTTATATACCGACGAAAGTCAGTGAACCTGAATTTACCTACGAGATCACCGAAGGTTGGGGGTTGTGACATTCCCCATACCCCAGCTAGCTACGTCCCCTGTGTATCAGATGGTGAGCAAAGGTGCGTTATGGAGAGCTCGAAGGAATTTATCAATAACACTTTCTTCAAGAAAGCAATGTTAAATGGGGAATTAGTGGGATGGTCGATATTGGCAGAGCATGTGCAGAACTTCATTAAAATTTTTAATAAAGAAACAAACACAAATCGAAAAGGTAGGCAGCTCAGAAAGAGAAGTTGAACAAGTTGATCTTGCGCACAAAGCACATGACGATTTGAGACAACAACAACAAGAGGTTCTGTAATGCTTACATAATGGGAAAAACACGTTTCTGAAGGAAAAATGAAACTCAGTAGGAATTAGCAGGAGTCGTGGTGTAAAACAAAATAAAGATCGAAACTAAAAAATACCTATCAATATCTGATAAAAACTATGGAGCACACATGAAGATAAAGAAACAAAATATCATTTGTGGAGAATTTCAAGCGCTATTTGCTACAGAGAAAACGATTTCAGATGGCGACACAGCAGACTTGTGACGTAGGCACATACATGTAATGTCTGGCCAGTTCACGGTCTCATGTGCATGAGTAATAGAACATGAAACAGTTAATACTATGTAGCTTCTCCCAAAGTACACAGGTGTTAACAGTTTATGTGAAATGCACAGTTTTCTAACGCAAACAGGCCCGTATTCAATGAGGGGGAGGGGGTAGAGAAGGTTTGTGCCTCCGATATTTCCCTGAGATTAAACATAAAGACAATACCTATGACTCTTCTTTTTACAAGAATACCTAAATTACTTCTGAGCCTCGATATTCTTAAATTTTTCTGATTTTGAGCCTAAAACTATTCTTAAATTATTCTTAAATACCAAAAGCGCAACCTCGCCCAAAAATTTAAGGAGTATATTCCAATCTTTGTAGATGTGTTACTACATCATAAAAGTATGCAAGAGTTTATATTTCGTATCGATAATGCAAAGGTACATCTGAAAGCAGAATTAGCCTTGCTTTTCAAGTGTATTGACCTTGCTTACAAAGTGTTTTGCATTCTATGATGAATTTTGCACCGCTATATACTTATTGAGACATGTGTAATTGTTTATTATAATTAAGCAAAATTATCATATCTGTATCTGCGAAAATTTGGCGTGGGTGCACCTAGGCCATACCTAAATGACGACGTGGTTGCAATTAGAGCCCACCTTAAAATTTTTAGAAATCACCACTGCTCTCCACCCAAGAACTGATTAGAAATACGGAATTTTTAAAAAGTGTTTTCCAAAATACACAAAGTTAAGGAGTTTCTAAGTGCCCTTCGACTCTATGCCAGGTGTTTACAATCCTGTTGTAAGATGCCAGAGAAAATGAATCAAATGGAGCTCTATAAGAGAGTTTTACATGTACAATGGAACAAAAAGTGCAATATAAACAACTGCACCCTTTTCTTATAGCAGAACCAGTAAATTCAAGCTGGCTGTTCTTAACGTTCCCAAAATTTTGAGGCTGAATTGTTCTTACTTTGCTCTTATATCGGTGAGGCTGAATTGTTCTTACTTTACTCTTATATCGGTAGGGTGTACATTGGGCGTTTTGATTGAGAGCCCATTTGCCAAATTTTGCATCCGAGATGGTCTCTTTCTTGCATATCACGGTCTTTTATTGAAAGGTTATAAAAATAAATAGACAATGTTAGCACAGTATCTAGTTTTACTAGGAGCAACTAATTTGCGAAAATCAGGTCTCAAAGCTTTCAATTCTCCACAGGCTAACAAGGGAAGGACACTTCATGCCCATTTGTTAGTGAAAGCTCCTGCATCGTTTTCAATAAATACATGTTAAGACAAGGCTTCAGGCTCAGCCTTGTTCACAATTTACCATCAAACTTCAGACTTGTGTTCTTATAAAATTGTCCATATAAAAAGAGTGTAGATTATTTATGTGAACATTCAATAATTACGTAATACCAAAATGCGCCTATTTTGACCACCTACCCATCCCTTGTAACGCAGTCATTAACTCCATTTGTGGAGTAACATTTCAAGTCTTAAGACCCCCCTATCAATGTTTCGTTAACTGCTCATGTTTGATAGTACCCATTACCTTCATGTAATATATAATCATTCAATCTAGTGTTCTAATGTGAGAGAATGATAGACAGGGCCATTTATTTAGCACACAAGGTGACATTTTTGGTACTTTTGCGTAAGTCCAGAGACAATAAACAATGTCACCACAATGTCTCAAAAAAGTGGAGGATAAATGTATACACAAACAGCGTTAGATCCTAAGCTCAACCTTGATGTAATGGCGAGAAAAATGACATTTCAAAAAATCTTTGTCCCAAAATAAAAGAGCTATGACCCCCACACCCCCTAAATTTTCGCAATAGTTAGTAACAAAACTGACCACACTACCACCCTTCAGATGGTATGTACTATTTGAAAGGCCCTTTCTTAGATGTTCCAGTCACCACAACTTCTTCTTTGCTCAAAATAGAATCGTTACTGTAATAAAGCTGGCATTCATACAAGTGACTACTTATGAAAATCAAACCAGAAAAAACACAGAAAGTGCAATCCTAAAGAAGGAACTTCCGATGTACCATAAGATATGAGGTCAAACCATAAGCAACCACTTTAGAAAGAAGGACACTCATTTTAAGTTCTTCTCAAATAAAATTTCAAGTTCCCGTTTGGCAACCTATGCAGGTTTATGAATGGACAGTGGGCATCATTTACAGAATAACAGCATAGGAGTATAACATGGGGTGACAAGGGTGCTGCAGCCCCCTCAGTTGAATACAAATCCCTTTCATTCGGGCAATTTTTCTGAAAGAGCAATTGGGAATTTTCTGATTGCGCTCCTACATCTCCCAAAATTTGAAATCCTCCTATGCCCATGAATTACATCGAACACAAGCACACAAATTTCCGACTTTTTTGAATATCCCCTAAAAGTTCCAACCTCTTTGACTTTCGTCAACTGATGGCCTTGCAACCAGTGTTCATTTAGGCCTTTCTAAATCTACAAATCATTGAAATCTACTTCCTGGGTTTGGAACCGAGGCTCGTTGGATACACTGCGAAGCCGTATATTTTACTAGTCTCGTATAATGTAAGATAATCGAGAGGAAAACAAGGATAATCCCTGTTTTCATATGTCGTAAATACCACAATCAGAGTATGATAGACATAAGAAGAGATCAATTTGAGGCTAGCCGAATAATTTAGGGATTGCTTTGCAGATCCAAAGAGGCCGAGTAATTACGTTGAGTCAACCTCAATCTGATCTTAACCGTCCTACGCATTACGTCTTACTGTTCAACATAAATTTTTTTTCCAGCGTACGTCACCAGGTAAGGGTTAAAACAGTTGCGTTCGATATTGTGTTACTGCATGCATCATCTCGATTCATGAGCTCCATGACCACTTCAAATAAAACATTCACACACTGGGACGATTTCACTACATTTCGCAATAATAACAGTACAACCAGCAAAATTAGTGTCCCAGTTAAGAGCGTATCTTAGTCTATCAGATTTTATGAAATGGTAATTCAAGGCTCAAGCTTCATCAAGACAGAATTTCTATGTATATGAGTGTGAAGTAAGGAGTCCACAAAGATTTGAGTATATTCCTTTGATTTTCAGGCGTAGTTAGACCTTTCCCACTTAACAATAATGTAAGAGTAATCTAAAGCCTGGTGCACACAGCACGATTTTTGTCGCTGGCAACAGAGATCTTGTCTTCTGTCGTCAGCGACGATAAAGAATTTCTAGCATATTTGATATTGAAGATCGTCGTCAGCGGCAAAATCGTTTATATGTGTTTCCCGCACACAGCAAGTTTTCGTCGCCAGCGACAAAAATCTTCGTCCTCAGCGACGAAAATCGTGCTGTGTGCGCTAGGCTTTAGGCTCAAAACCGAAAAAATTAAGAATACAGAGGCTCAGCCAAAATAAGGTATTCTTATAAAACAGCACTTCCCGATTGGGGGTGCGAGCTGTGGTTCACGGGGGTGCAAGAATCAATCGTGAAAGACGAAGTAAATATATTTTTTCGTCGCAAAGAATATCAGTTAAGATATTTTTTTCATAACTGGTCACTACCAGCCAGCAAGTCCATTGTATTTATGTTGCTGCAGTGTGACAAAACGTCAGACTGTTCTTTAAATACCCTTTCAATAGATTACATGCATATATATTCAGAAAACATCAGGCGACTGAATGTCCGCTTTTCATTATGTTTTAAAGCCTTTTTTGTTTCATTCAAAACAAGGGGGGTGCGAGATTGCCCTCGTCAGTCTCAGGGGATGCGGCGGTGAAAACGAATGGGGAAGCGCTGTTATAAACAGAAGTGCATCCCTGTTTAAGGCACGGCTTATATCTTACCGCTTACCTTACTACCATAAGCGTAAGAGGACTCTACATTTAGGGGGGCTGTAACATTTCTGCCCGAATGAGTAAATCCATCCGGATAGCTGTCAGAAAAGTTGCCCAAATTTCCTACTGTTCTTTCAGGAAAATTGCACGAATATAGGGGATTTCTCACCAACTAATTGCACAAATTGTAAGCAACAAACATGACTGACTGCAGGCAGGAGCTTTCTGGTAGAGGGAAATCCCTAAATTTGAGATTTGCCATGTGCTCTGTTCATAAGGCAATGTTGAGCGTTGATGTTGGACTGTTCCATCGGCTCAGATGATTATTATTGCTCCATGGTCAGCTGCAAATGCACTCATTCTTCTGATTTTCTCAAAACACTGGCAATAATCAGAAGAAAACTGCCTACTTTCCAAAGTTTTCTCACGAATTGTTATTTTTCTCGTCAGTTTACTACACAATGCACACCTGTGCGATAGCTAATCAAAACGGGGCTCGGCCCAAGTGCTGTCAATACTATACAAATTGGGGCTCGGCCTAGGCCTACCCAAAACCTGGGCCAAGTTTGTCTAGACCGAGCCCAGGTTTTTCGCGTCCACACTAGCATGGCCCTGGCCCAGGTTTTCGAAAGCTTGGGCCGAGCCTGGGCTAGTTTGTGTAGTGTGGACACGGCTTAAAAGATATGAAAATTATCAACACCATCAATGTTATACATATATAGGATTTTTCATTGTAGTGATTGTGCTAGGTCGTTCATTGGCAAAAAGCTGGTTCGTTGTAGATCTGTTTGCTTTCCTTTCTGATCTATAGGGAAATCCATCAGGTAAACTTGGGAGAACAACGTTGTTTTTAGCCAATTCACATCAATTTGGTCCGCGTAAATTTCATGGTGTAAAAAAAATCTTATAAGAATGTCTAATTTTCTACTGAGCCTCACAATTCCTAAATTTTATCGGTTTTGAGCATTGGACTATTCTTAAATTAGTGTTAAATAGCGAAGGTGTAACTACGTCTGAAAATCAAATGATTATATTCAAATCTTTATTGATGTCTTACTTTATCATAAAGCAAAATAAAAGTGGAGCAGAATAACAAATATTGCATCGATAATGAAAAAGTTAATCTACACGCTGCACTATAGCTCACATACGCAAAAATTCTTAGTCTTGATGAAACTTGAGCCTTGCATTATTCTCAAATTTCAGCAATGTTGAGCCTGAATATTCTTATAAACAAGGACGTAGAAAGTATTATAACAGTGAAGGGGCACATAGATTGAGGGGCACCTTGGCAGTGTTTCTGGTAGTGAGATTTAAGCACTTTGTCTGGGATGTAAAACAGTTAATGACACGACAAATCACCTTGCATGTTGAAACAGGGTTAATATTGCGCCAGTCCCTAATTGCAAATCAGCTTGGGGGCCCGGAGACATGCTCCCCGGGGAAATTATGAAACTCAGATCTTCTGAAATCGCCAGAAATTTGCATTTCTTTATTTATTTTTGCATCTTCAAAGCTTTTAAAGAGGGCTACCAAGCTACATGAAAAGGGGCACTTGCCAGAGAATTTGACAAGTGGGGGTGTGCCCCTGTGCCACGGTTCTTACGTCCAGGTTTATAAACGTTATTCTTATGAAAAAGTGCGTATCGCTTTAATTTCATGTAATGAGGTATTCTAACTTTCCAGCGAAAAGATATAAGGAGACAAATCGAAAGAAAGCAAGGTCGTGTTAATACTTTGAGGTATTATAACGTTTCATTGCGATCTGAACAACATCGTAAGTGAATGAATGCTTTAAATGTAATACCTAAGCTTAAAAACATTTTCATTACAAACGCCTGGCGCCCTGAAAATTATCATAGTGTTAGGACAACAACAGTAAAGAGCTTATTTTATTTCCCTAATATCCCCACTTATCTTTTCTTCATAAATTTAGATTCTTGTGAGCTGATGCCATATGTGAGCTGGAAATATGTCTTCAACTTTCTGAAGCATTACCGAGAATGGAAATGAAACCCAGGTGAAAATCTATAAGAAGAAAAGTAATTATTAATTGGTTTGTAATTATGTGACAAATGCAAGGATAGCTATTGGGCCACTTAAAAAAGCATTAGTTTATCATCCCCGTGCGCGTCACTTTTTCCTCCCGCGCCAAATTTTTTATATTTTTTGAACTCTCTTTTTCATGGTTGTAGGGATAAATACTGCATCATTGGGAATAAGTAACATTGCAGCCACAATTAGACGTTGTTTTGTGTCAGTTAGATGGGTGCATTCACTTTTCTTCACTGTAAACCAACAAGGAAATCAATGTGTGAGAAATGAACGCTTTTTCTATCTTCTACGAGGGGGTATAACCTCCTCATAACGGTATTTATAATCGAAATATAGCGTTTAAGTATTATGACGAGGAATTATACAACCACCCAAAGCAGGCCAGACCGTAATCCCTTCTCAGGGTTTATACGGACTTTCTGAAAAAAAATTCCCCTGACTTTTGCTTCAAAAGCACAAATTTTCCCTGACCTATTTCTCTAAAACCTATATGTTTTTCCCTGACCTCTTCTGAAAAAGCAAATTTTTCCCCCGACCTGTTTGGATTAATAATGATGCACGTAAAAAATAGCAAGATATTTATTTTTCAATTTAGCAATATGTAGATATTTTAGAAACTTTATACAAAAAATATGGAGAATTCACTTGAAATTCTTAAAGAGAAACGAAAAAAGGTTATGTAAAATGTGATTAACACTCTTCCAATTGTTCACGTTGATACAGTCACGCAGTTTTCATTTTTGAAATTTCTTTTTATTTGTTTGATTTTTCTACTTGCTTCTTAAATCCTAAGTGTGATGAAAATGATAGAACTTTCTAACCTATAACTTACTATCACATTTTCTTACCTAGTTATTAAAGTGTTGTACATACTTCTTTGATGGTGAAAAATGAAAGATTACCCTGACCCGCAGAATGAAAATACTATTTTGCCCCTGACCACTGCAAGCTTCCCTGACTTTCCCTGACCAAAGCAAAAAAGACCCTTTCCCCCCTGACTTTCCCTGACCGTATAAACCCTGCTTCTACCTACAGAGAGTAAAAAAAGCGCCCACAAAAATTTTCGAAGAAGGATGATAAGCTGTTTCTTTTTAAGGGGCCTTATCGTTACCAATGATAATCAGGCGTCAACAATAACACCAGGCATTGACTGGTCAAAGGATTTTGCTTGGTACTTACACAGTAACAAACATCTTGGCTACACGCTGTTTTATAAGAAAGTTTCTCGGCCCAGTAATTTCGTAACATTTTCACGGTTCCAGTATCAAAATTTCCCTAAGACTTTCCTAGCCAAAATTTTCGAGTTTCAGTGTTTGCGCATGCACATCAGTGGAAAGTGAAAAAGAGCCATGCACACTCGATATGATAACAAATCTTAGTAAACAACGAAGTAAAACTGTTAGATGGGCATCCAACGTAAGATATATAACATTTTGTACACAGACAAATCAAATTTTAAACACATTTTAACTATTAAACTTTCTTAGGTCTCAAAAAACCAGTACTGAATTTTCTTAACTTTTTGCGTAGCTGAGTACTACTTTATCATAAACAACTTTC
>WIPJ01006242.1:78543-111660 GCA_018155075.1 Cassiopea andromeda
TATATAAATCTAGTACTACAGTTCCAAAACTCTTCAATAAAAATTTACTACATCGTAATATAAGTCTAACTTACTTTAGGGACGTGTGGATTAAATTCTACAGCTCTGTGAATAGCTTCAATTGCACTAAGCTCTGCAGAACTAACCCCCTTCTTCCCAGCATTTTCTGGTGAAAATCTACGAATGAATAAGCGTTGCTCGATAAATCAACGTATACTAGAATCAGGGGGTGCACATCGAAATATGTTTGGGGGTATGGATGCAATGGGAACAGTTTCCTGGTTGTTCGACCACTTCACCTGTTCTAAATTACGTACGCTTTGCGGTAGTTTCCACCATAAATTTCGACGTTAATCAGGAATTAAAATTTTGGAAGTTCTCTCATAGCAAGGTTAGGCCTACTTATATTTGATACTTCAAAACTGTGGATCTAATTGCGTAGAAGTTTTCATGCCTTCCCCAAAACTCCAAACTAAGGCAAGCTGTCGGTATGCAATATCAGAAATCTTCTCATGTGTTGTTCTGAGAATCGAAAATGTACATCCAAAGAATTTCTTGACAAACCAATATCAACGATAGTTCAAAAATTGCAGCCATTTTTGTGAAATTTATGAATCAGAAGAAGACAATTAACACAGCTTGTAACTTCTTTTAATCAACTCATATAATATAAATCAGTAGTTAATCGGTAGAGTGAAATCTTAATTATCACCTATAGATACCTGGAAAGAAAGAAATAAACAGAAATATTAATTCCACAATCTCATTAGTTAAACATGCATGGAACTATGTACGAAATTGGCTACCGACCACACAGAATTTTAAAACAATCCTTCCAGGCTGAAATATGGTGCTATTTTCGAAGCTACGAGGAAGCAACGAGTATAATATCGTGAAACATTTTGGTTAGGTTCTACCAATTTGATTGCAGTCTAGGCTTTTGTAGTATTATTAAGTTTCAGCGGGACTCTTGTATTATCTGTATAAGAGCTTGGAACGCTTCTTGAGAAACGTAGCTGAAGTATAAAGCTTTAAGTATCTCATCGCTGCATTACACTGCTAAAGTAAAAAGTCTTCAGGTCTCGAGAAGTTTACAGGTATTCATAGGAGCCAAATCAACAGTGTTCTATGAAATTTAACGCAGAGAAGAATCACAATGAACGAAATAAAACCTTCTGCATATGAAATAACTATGCTGAGTTTTAAATCAACAATTCAGAATTTAAGATAGAGTTACAACACAGGTTCTACAATAAAATATAGAAACTATTACAAAACAATTAGCTTACTTATCTGCAACGGATCTCGCCTTCAAGAGAGCCGCCGTATAACATATTGCTGCTGATTTTGGCAGGCTGATGTCTGCAATTTAAAATAAAAAGTATTTGTCTCGACTTGCAAAATTCATCCGAAAACTGAATAACGGATTTAAAAAACTAAAAGATATACTAAAAACCTTAATTTCAAAAGCACTGAGTTTTTTCAAAGTATTCAAAATGCGCTTCTTCTTAAACACCATAGCCTCCATAAAATTGCTACGGCTTACGGTATGATGTGCACTGGGCTGAAATTTTAGCTGACTATAGTTAGCAAGTGAGGAAGTAAATAGGAGAGCAACGCAAGTGTAAAGCTCTTGGAAGCTCCATTATATGGGTTAGCTTCTCTTTACCCGCCGAATGTCACCCGAAGATAACCTACCAATGGAGGTGTGCATAACATTGCTCTAGCTAGCCTGTCAGCCACCCAAGAAATAGCGTAGTCAGTCTATAGTACGAAAGAGCTGGTACGCTACTTTCAAAGAGCATTGGAGTGTCTTCGAGCCCGGCACGCCTGAATACCATTCAAAGTTGTAAAAGAATACACTACATCTATAGTATCCCTAAAGATCCAAGAAACATGATCACAATTATTACCAGAGTTCGTACAAACTACTTTAAAAGTATTTCCAAAACTTTTCCAGAATTTTTCCAAACCCAAATTACCAAATTTCCAAAACCACGAAAAACATCGTTCGCATTTTGAAAACCCACAAAGATAGAAAACCGATATTTTCAACGATTTTCATGATTTTTGGTGGACTATGTTTTATACTATAAATAGTAAAATGAACACACATAACATATACAATGTTTAATACGACACTTCATTGCCTTCATTTTAGGATATTTTAGAATTTTTCCAAACAAAAATCCAAAACTTTTCTATAACCGTTTTGAAAAACCTCTTTCTTCTAAAACTTTCCAGGTCCTGAAAAATGGCATTATCAACTTCCATAACTTTCCAAACCTCTCCAAACCCCGTACAAACCCTGTACTACGTAACTTCTACTGGTGTTAAATGTGAAAAGCGCTCAAGTATCTTTTCCTGTTAAAAATTTCTATTTATATGTGTTGTTGTATATTTGCTACTAGTTGTATTTAGGTATATGTTCAATCTCAGGGGGTAGTCATAGTACTTTGCTCTCTCTAGGTTCTGTCATTGTACTATAGTCTAGTAGTTCATACCGAAGTGATGGCCCATTGGTTAGAGCGTCCGCCTCACAGCCGGAAAGTCGCAGGTTCGAGCCCTGGCAGAGTCATACCAAGACTTTAAAAATGGCACCACTGCCCTCTCGTCTGGCGCTCAACGTATGAGAATGGAGTGGGACAGCTAAACACGCGCAGCTACTAGCAGTGGACCAGCCCCTCGCTGTAGCCTTCGCTGCACTTGCAGACGTGTGACCTAGGGCTACGCGAAACGGAGATAGGCGCCGCCCTATGCACCATATGGCGTGGGAAGGACTAACTTTTAACTAGCTAGTAGTTTGTAGTTAGTGCTTAGGTAATTTTTTGTTGTAAGCTTTTATACTTGATAAAAAATTGCGAATGAACGTAGATCTGCTTTCGAATCTCATTAAAGTCAAAATCTTTAAAAAACCTACCATCATATTTTGTCAGGACTTGCTAAAATAAAAGAATACATTGTTGTAAAAACCTTTCATGGTCATAAACAATAAATCAAATTTTGTTGTGCTCAAAGCGAACTGATTGCGTCACTATGGAAAGAACTATTCTGCGCACAGTACAAAAGCTACGATATTACTGGGAACATGAAAATTAAAAGGTTATAAAGGGCGCTGATAAGTGAAACCTAGAAAAAAGGAGGTCATAAGGCTGAGAAATAAAAAGTGGAAGATATTTTCAAACTGGTTTGAGCTCAAGGAGTGGATAAAATGGGAAAACAAGGTCGGATCGGAAAAATCAAGAGCGCAACAGGGAAATAATCACAAAAATAGTTAACAACGATAACAGTCATGAAAAAATACTTGAAAATAATCAATAAATAATCGATTGCTATAATAATCATGTGAAAAATACTTTATTTAAAGTTGGCTTGTGGACCAAGCATAATAGGCGCAAATCTTGATTGGCTAACAAAGGAATCACCATCGAAGGATTCCTGCTAATAATGTTGTGCGAATTCGAATCTTGATTGGGTAACAAAGGAATCACCATCGAAGGATTCCTGCCAATAATGTTGTGCGAATTCGAATCTTGATTGGGTAACAAAGGAATCACCATCGAAGGATTCCTGCCAATAATGTTGCGAGAATTCGTTTGAGAAAGATGTTTTAGTGGTAAATAGTGTATTTTCTTGGTGAAAAAACCTTCTAACACATAGTTTCGAATAATTGAAGAATATTTTGCAAGCATGTTCAGAAGGCTTCAATTCACATTTCCAGAAGGCGCAATTTTTATATCTTGCGTAGGTCAAAAGCTATCGACATTACATGAAAAGATGGATAGCTTGTAATGTCGATAACTTTTGATTTACGAAAGATATAAAAATTGCTACTTCTGGAAATGTGAATTGAAGCCTTCTGAACATGCTTGCAAAATATTCTTCAATTATTCGAAACTATGTGTTATCAGTTTTTCGCAAAGAAAGTACGCATTTTACCACAAAAACACGCTTCTCGATGCTTTTCGAACGAATTCTCGCAACACTATTGGAAGGAATCCTTCGATGGTCATTCCTTTGTTAGCCAATCAAGATTTGAAGCCTATGCTAGACCAAGCAATGAGCTTTTTTAATCCAATGAATATTGCTATTGAAGCTTACAAAGAAGATGAAGTGAAGAAGATTTAAAAGAATTGAAGTCAAAAATATCCATGGAAGTAAATGAAAATTATAGTAGAAAGAAAACTATAGTAAATAGTAATGCTTTCTATGCATGACCGGCTCAAAAGAAAATGAGAAACTACGATGCTTACTTAATCAAATTATTTATAAGTGAAAAATACAACTCAAACAATCTTTTAAAAAACAATCAATAATTCTTCGTTGCGAATACAGATTTGAAAACTAGACAATTCCAGTGACGTCTTAAAATCTTTTGCGAGATGCAAAATTTTCTATAAGTGAGAAAAGGAAGAATAGCTTGGAAACAAACCTGTACATCAGAATAAGATTGCATTTCTAATAAGGCTTCAATTAAATTTTCATGAATATTCAAACCCGCAGGATAGGGGTATTCTTTCAGAAGCTGAAAAAATAGATGATGAAGGCAGTTAGCGTCACAATAGTACCCCTCACAAAACTAGGCAGAGTCACATAATTCAAAACTTATAAGCCGTATAAGCATAGTATATGGATAAATCAAGTACATTATATGACATACAAGCTAATTGGATACGTTCATGCCAAGATATTCAAATAAATTCCTATTTCTTATAATTCTACTACATTCAATCACGTCCTATTTGGATCAGAGCTCGATAATCTGCGCGAGCGCCGCTCGCAGACGCAAAATGTCAAACTTCGAATTTCCGCAGGAACTTTTAATCAAGATCTGCATCTGGCAATCTATTGAATTCTATATGTTCTGCAGGCACATAAGTCTCGAATCTGCGCTCGCAGGCACAAGGTACTTATATTGAGGCCTGGTTTGGATAAGCATATTCAAAACTTGCAATATGTTCCTAAATAAAGACCCTCTTTAAAAAGTCTACTTGCTATCTCTTAACATCATGAAAACATACGTCTTTCACTGTAAATACGTACAGACATAACTAATACATACATCTTTCATCATTTTAACAGCTTCCTTAACTCTGCCCAACTTTCTCGCACACATTGCTAGTCGACGTCTAATATATACATGTACATTCGTATCTCTCCCTATAAGAAACACCCCAAGTCATCATCACTCATCATCGTCGCCGTCATCATCGTCATCATCATAAATCAAACACTGTCTTCCATTTTCGTTTGGCACAAAATACTCTAAATCTAAAATATTACAAGCATACATTTTAAATTTTGGCCAGTTCCTTTCCTCGCCTCCTGTGCCTTTACTATTGCATTGTTAAATTTTTTCAATGCAATGAAGTTTAAAAAAAGAAGCATTTCCACGAGAATAGTGGCTCTTCATCTCATGAAAAAAGATAGGATAGGTAAATAAGTAAAAACAGGCAAGTAAGAAAAAAGGTTTAGAACATATGTATCAAGTCATAAAGAGTTAGTTAAGAGAAAGTGTATTGCAAATCTGTGAAAAGTTAAAAGTTTAATGAGTACGTAGGTTGGTCTATAATATTAATCTGAATAAAATAGCGCTTTAAAATAAAAATGTGTTTTGCCATGAGGAAAGCTTCTGTTCACCCAAAATATTTTTAAAATGCATCAGATAAAAAAGGACTGAAACAAGGGTAGATAATGTACAGCTGCCAAAACAAAACAAAAACCATAAATTGATAGCATCAAGAAGGCCTGAGAAATTCATATGATTGTTCTTACTTTGAACAGCTTCAGAGTCATCACTGGTGGAAGGTGAATTTTTTTGTCGTATCCATGTCTCACTTGCTTTTAATGCTTGTTTAAACTGAGACTCAGCCTGATAATGAAAAGACAATGAATTGTGCTTGGCCTCACCAAAATGATGTAAAAACAACAAACTTGACTTCCATGGATATTTTTACAAAAATGAAATCAGAAAAAAACAAGTTTCAAGAAATCTTCAAGTAAGGAATCAGGGTTCCCACTCTTTTTTAAACAATTTTTTAAGGATATTTAGCAGAATTTGGGTGGTTTCTTCGCCCATTTTTAGGAGATTTTGCAGATCCCAGGGGAATTCGGTAAGCGTTGAGGTATATATGGGAAAATAATGGACAAAAGGTTACTCAGATGACATAGTATAAATAGGGTAAATGACCATCATATGTTTGGTATAGCAGAAAAGTCACCATAACTATTCAAAAAATAATACATCAACGGTAGAATTTGAGAGAATTGATGATTTGACCATTTTTATTACGATAAACCATCAAAAAATAATTTATTAAGCAACGTAACACCTGAAAAATTCAACTTAAGAACAATTTAGGAGACTAGGAAAATATCCCTGAAATTTTTGGGCTTTTTAGGATAGTTCTTTTTTTCTAGGATATTCTAGGATTTCTAAGTTGAGAAAATGGCCTCCCCAGTCTCAGAAGCCAAATCAGATCTCAGCTCAGGTACATTCAGTTGAGACTCTGCCGAAGTAAAACATGTTTTTTCGAAGGGTCTAAGGAGGCTCAGAGGAAAGACTACTAATTACGGTAATGCTAGAGCGTCTTAAAATAAAAATGGCAAATATACCTCCTCTATTGTTCTCGCCTCCTCTTCAGATAACAACACATGCGCAGTGGCATTACTACAAGAAATCGAAGGCAATCGTTGCACAGCAGAGACGAGAAAATAAACGACTTAAGGTCCATCTCCACTTCATTCGGATTTCGGATTGCGGATGCGAACTCATTGTACTCTGTTCGCATGCGAACGTTCGCAAATCGTATCGCGGAACATTCGCACCCGAAATTGATGCATTTGGATGTTTTGTTTTTATCCGAACATTCGCATGCGAACCAAAAGCTCCCAGATGAAATCTGCCCACTAAGATTCAACTCTCACGGACACGAGAGGCGTGTTGACGCATTCAGTGAAGATTAAAAGATGATGACAGAACATGGTTGTTCGAAAAGATAGGCTATGACTTTTAACGACAATAGACTTAGTTCAGATTCGGAGTTCGCAATTCGCTATGCGAACTGCGAAGTCCGAAATCAGAATCAAGTGGAGATTAGATTTATACATACAAGCTACGAGAGGGCATTGGATACTTAATGTTCTTTACTAAAGCATACTCGAATTAAATACCTCGATATTCTGAAGAACATAGTTAAAGATGAAAAGAATAAAATTTCTATGTTCACTGATACGACAGAAAAGTACTTAAAAAATTAACGAAGTATACCACAGTTTTCAAGGAACCATAAAGATGAAATCCCCTTTTACGGATTATAATTTGGAATTAATATGATACCTGAATGGTTTCAGACTACGGAAAATTAACATGAAATGTAAGGAAAGTTTTGATTTGACAAAACACAATAAAACAGCGTGGTAGGGAAACTATGGTAAAACAGTTGTACAGATACTCACTTTGGAAATTCATTTACAACATCACGAGCTAATGCAATACGCTTTGTGCGATCCTTCTCTTTCCATGCTTGAACCATTTCTAAGCAAATGGAAGAAACCACGCAAATTACACGATAAGTATCTTCAAATTAATGGGCAAATGTACTCGGTAACTAGAGCTATACTGTTGTTGTGTAATAAAGCTCTTAAATGAAGATGAACAATGTAATATAGCTTATAACAACTCAGCTTGACTTGGTTTGCAAGGTTCAACCTTCGGCTATCTGCAATATGTATCAATACAGTGCTAGGAAGACTACAACTGAAAGAATAAAATTGCAGGAGTAGGAAACACAGAGTAACCAAAAATAGAACAAAAGGAGAAAAGCTGAATAGAAAAATAGGAGAAGGGCATCATTGGGTCCAGACACAACCCCCATGGATTCCAAGGATCTCGGGGGGTACCTTAATAGATGTGGGGACGTGCCTCTATTTGGGGCTGTTTAATAATTAATCCACGCTGAAATTCCCATTTTTGAACCCCCCCCAGCGCCAAGCAATGAATCACGAAAAATGTGCAGAACTACCATAGAGATAGGCCTGTCTCTATGAGAGATAACTACCCCCTAGATGTGAGTAATTATTGAATAGCCCCATTTAGGGGTACTTTTTCTTGAAAAGGGCGGAATTATTGGTTAATTTTTCGAATATATGCGGAATTATAGATAGATCTTGAAGGAACACGCAAATTTATGGACACTAATTTGGAAAATGTGACAAAAATTGCCAGGAGCAAAAGATATGCAAAAGTTGTTTGACGATTTTGTTGCGTTTTGAAGAAATTGCTTTGCATTGCGGGAATATGGATATAGTTTTCATCAATTCTGCGGAATAATGGGTAGCATTTTTCAGATATGGGCGGAATTATGGGTCCCAAATTTGAACCAAAATGGCACGTTCCCGTTTAAAACTTGGCCTAGTTAACCTCCCAAGGGAAACTAACCACTTTAGGGCCGACTTGGCAGCATATAAAAAAGTTTGAGTAACGGAAGGTGTGGTATTCGGGTCATACCCCCAAATGTTTACCTAGGTTTTACTAGGCTTCTTCCTTGATGAAAGTCCATGTGATGTACTCAGTGGCGTAGAAGAGGGGAGCGCGGGGGGCGCAGCGCCTGGCTCTGACTCGAAGGGGGCTCAGCCCCCTCCATGATCTGTAAATTTCTTCAAAGTAAAAAGCTATTGTGGATCAACTTTCGGAACTTGAGAAAATCCAGGTAAAATTGGGTCATTCTATCTTCAAAATCAAGTAATCTTTGAAGAGTTGAAGGCTACATAATGCTGTTACATCAGTGGAAAGAACGTACATTTGGAGGAAGAAATTATTGTATTTGCAAAAACCAATATCAAAATAGCCTTTTCCAGCCATCTGAGAGCCTTTAAATTGAATTTTTTTCAGCGAGCCCAACCATGGTGGACCTTATAGTAGGCTCTAGACACAAAAGTATGTCTAATACGTTTTCATTGGATTCTGCTTAAAAGATTAGCAAAATGGTTCTCTTAATAAATACTGTCTTCGCAAAAATCAATGTCAATATATCGTTTCCAAGCGATCTGAGAAGCTTTACTTTGACATTTTTGTCTTCGGACCCAACCATGGTGGGCCCTATAGTAAACTCTGGATACGAAGGAGCATGCAACACAACTTCTGTGAATTTTGCTCACAAAACATTAGTAAAATGGCTATCTTATGAAGTACTGCATTTGCAAAAGCCAATCTCAAAATAGCGTTTTCGAGCCTTCTGAGAACCATTCTTTTGAAAATTTTTCTCCGGCCTAGCCACTGTGGACCCTATAACATATATTGCTTAGCACATTGAAAATTTTCGATAGCCATGCTTACCTTCCCGTCCCTACAGCAAGTAAATATCGGAAGAAAATTGCTTTAAGACACTTGAATGAATTAAGATTGGTGACCATAGAACAGCTAACTAACCAAGTATATATAATAAACATAATAATAATCAATTTATTTATAGTAAGCTTACACATAGCTAAAGGAAGTTATTTACGCCTACTGCAAAAGCTTAAAGAAAACACAAAAAATATTGTTACAGAATAGTGTCATAAAAGCTAAAAACTAATTTCAGGTAAATTCTACCTTACACCCTCCAACCACAGGGAAACATTCCTGCTCGTAAGAAACTGTTAGTTTCTAAGATTTAGAGCATTCAAAACGCTTTCTTGCTGGACCACTTTCTGAGTTTCTTATATAACTATGTGGACCAAGCTCTTAGCTTCTTATAAAAATCATTCAAGGAAAAGCGTCCACCTAGCTATCAAATTACTTCTACACCACTGGCTACACTACATTAGTACAGTTATATTTGTAAATAGTTGTTTTATATATCTAGTTTTATGCACTTATAAATGTAGACTTTTTAAAGTAAGAATTTTTTCTTTCTTTTTTCGTAAGTTTTTAGCTTTTAATTTGTAAATAGACGGCCGCTTGCAAACAAACCTAGATGAATGGGCCACCGTCTTTAAAAAATTGCAATGATGATGACGACGATGAGTAGATCTATCTAGCTGCATCGCAAATAATGAAGGGAAAACAAACTCACTGTAGTCACCAGGTCTTGCTTTGGTAGGATCCGAATCAATTTCACAAGTAAATAATGACTGCAAAGAAAGGTGTGTATTGTAAGTTACATAAACACTAAAAACACTATCACACCTTTCTAAATTTGAAAAAGGATACCGTTGGGGGTCTGTATGTATTTTCGTGTAGTCAAAGCGCCCAGAGAATTACTGAGATACTACTAATTGCTTGAGCATTTTAATAGCCTATGCATATTTCAAAGACGTCGTCATTGTCCTCAATAAATAGTAAAAGGCCTTTCAAAACATTCCAGTTAGTGCTGAATGCTATTGCCAAACCTGAGAACTCAAAATTGATAAGATATCTCACTAGCTCGGGCTGTGTTTCTCCTTACGCTATAAGAATGCTCGATAAACAAAGAACAATTGACAACACCTTAATTATCATTGATGGGTAATGTGCAATACAATAACATTATTCATCAATGACGTTTGTACTCTTAAGTGACTAATTGCCGGGGGGAAGGTCGGAATAAGCGGGGTGTTGGAATAAGCGAGGGGGGGTAGAAGAAATGCTTTGAAACCTAAGCTAATACTGCTATGAAGCACTCTGTGGTTATAAATCGGGCGTCTATCGTCATGATAACGCAAGCAGCACAAAAGCAGTGCTAACAGACAAGAAGATGTACTCAAAATATCTGTTTCAAACATGTTTTGAAAATTTTATGCACAAAAACCAATAACCAGGGGGTCCTAATAAGAGCAAGGGGGTTGGAAAAATTTTCAAAAATTACTTAGAGGAAGGAAGGCAATTAGGCATGCACTTCCCTATATGTTGATATAACAGGGACACAAATCACAAGACTACAAACTCAAAGTTTTCATGGTACAGCCCCCTTTCTACATGAATACCAACTAGGGCCCTAAGACAGCATATATTACTATTAAAAACACAAAATTTATGGCCAAAACATAGCCAACAGGCAGGACAACCACCTTGATTGGGCTAAAACTTGCTGAAATTGCATAGATAAAAAAGCAAATATCAATGAAAAGAAATTTCTTAAACTACAGGTGCTATTTCAAGTGATGAACTAACACACAGATGTAGGGACTTAATTTGTAAAAGGGGAAATATTCCATGTTTTCAAAATTCAAACTCAAAGCTCACCTTTGCCCCATTATGGAGTCACATTTTCTTGCTTGTGAGGGGTCTTTTAGTACACTTGCCCCCTTTCTTTATTATACTACCTTCTAAGTCCTTGGTTGGACAACAATAAATAAAATAAGCAAAATCATTTACTTACAAGATGATCCTTCATTGACAGTGACAAATCATAACTAGTGAGAGCATCTAAGCCCAATACCCATTTTAATCTAGAATTAAAGTCATCTGCAACTCATAAACTGTCAACAACAGCAATATCTCTACCTATACAGCCTGTACAAATGGTGAATGCTATTCAAATCACAAAGATTGAATTTTTGCAAAAATATCTTGACATTTACACAAGAACTGGAATACAGTTACATCTGGCATTAAACAAAAATACATAGATCTTGTTTTCAATTCTTATCATCTCATATGAGGAGTGCTTTTTGGAAAGCTAATAGCTAATATGAAACAAAAAGTTCTAGAAGACTTGTATTTATCTTATTATATGCTTAAAATGAATAGGTGATAAGTAACATTTAGGATTCTCTTAAAATAAAAAAAACAAATGTGGTGGCTCTTAATTGTTGTACAATGCATGTATAATGCAAAATCTGTGTATCCAAAGGAGGAAAAAGTTCCTATTTGGTAAATGTGGTTGGATGTTGGAGAATGATGTTTGGACAGGTGACTTTAGTCATACTGTGCCTTCTACACATGTGTCTATGTAGGAAGAGAAATGGGCATGGGCTCATTAAGTTGCATACTTTTTCTGGAAAATAGCAGTGATATGACATACAGTTGGTAAAAGAATAGATCCAGTGGAACACTGAGTGAATTTGCATGACATCAGAAATTACCTTTGATACTCAGCACCTCTAAACAGGTTCATAGGGTTTCGCCACATTTTACATTCTAAAAGGATAAGACACAGATAAAGCCAAATTCACAATAATGGAAAGGAAATGAGAGCCAGGGATACTTGGGCCACTGGAAAATAGTCATTGTTACTGACTAAACTACAAGTGTAAGGCCCATCTCATTTATGATCTATATCTTGGGTATTCCCTGATAGAGAATACAAAACTTTGCAAGTCCTTCAGTTGTGTCCAAAACTGGTACATCTTTACTAAATGGTATCTCTCAATACAAACACACAGGAACACAACTACACAAACATATACACACAAATACACAATATGAATTTGTGAAATATCATAATAGCTTAAAGTTTCTTGCTTGAATGCAAATTCTGTTGGATCGAAGACACTATCTAATCAAATAAATATTAAATTGGTGTCTCGCTAAATCACATATATACTCTTTTATCATTTGCAATTAATACTTGCAATGATGCATAAATAGGCAGACTAACCATACAATATGTTTGAACAGCTTATAAAATACTTATAAATTGAGCAAAAAATGCTAAAACACTCAACTGCAATGGAGGTGATATGAACTGCAGTCATTATAAATTTTTATATAAAAATTTCACTTGCTATAAGAGGAGATTGAGGCATATTCCCATAAGCAGTTACCATGGCAAAATAAATTTAAAAAGTGGACCCATATTGTATTCAAACTGTATCAGAACTTTCCTTAACTATGTGATCTGGCTTGATCAAAAATTCATAAGGCAAACTTGTAACTTAAACCTTACACTATATCACTCTTGAAGGTCTACTTATTCATAATGTTTACAACACACTGGTATGGCAGTTCTTGGAAACATGAATATATTTTAAATAACTGCAAGTCAAACACAAACCAACCTGTTTTAAGGCCATGTGAATGTTGTGAATCATCACCAACCCCAAGTAAAGGTCCGAGATGAGAAACAGACAGTTGTTCAATAAATGATGTACCAAATTTTCTAAAGTACCACCATTCAAACATCTAAAATGGAACAGCATGCATTGACTGGAAGACTACATAAAAATGTATGGTGCAGATTCAGGCATGAAAATATGTGCAAGAGAAGTCTTTTATTGCACACATTTTCATGCATCCATTTCCATCATACATTTTCATGAATCACTTCCCTATACACACAAAGAATGCGTGTGACAGAGAATGATTGAAGTATGCCAAGACATCTTGATAAAAATCACCATACTATGTCACACAACTGATTACTATGCAAAAGACTGTATTTCAGTTCTCTGTTGTTGGCTAAAATATTAGATGATTTTTATATAACCACAAATATTATCAACTATAGAGGGGATTTGAAGAATGTTGTAGCATAGTTAATAAACCTTGCTACCACAGCAAATGAAAATCATGCAAAAACTGAAGCATTGCCACAGAAGACTTTCAGTAAACTTATCAAAAGAATAAGGACTATGTGTCTGCAGAAATACTGTTATCAATAAGACTTGCATCAATAGAGTAAGTACTACCAGCTTGTTAAAACAAAGTTTCAAATATTGCATGCAACCTTACAACAGTGGCACATTTACCATTGGGCACACTGGGCATCTACATTAAGGGGGCCCCCAAGCAAACTTTGAACAACCTAGAAAGTAACAAAGAACATTTTTATTCATTTAAGGGCAGGGATTTCTAGGGGGGCTCAGGGAGTGGAGCCCCCTTGTTAACATTTCTGCTCATTTTGGGGGCTCAGCCCCCCAAAAATTCTTGCATTGACATAGCTATTCAGAGTTTATTGGCCTTGCTTCCAAAGTGCTATGGTCAATTGTGCACTGCTATATGGTTATTGAGGCATCTCTTATTGTTGATTATACTATATCAGTATTGAACTAAATTATGTTTCCATCTTTGAAAATATGGGCGTATTTGTAGCTGGGCCACAACCAAACTATGGGCGTAGTTGTGTCTAGAGCCCTCCTTGTAAAAATTTATAGAAATCACCACTGTTTAAGGGGTTCCCAACCCCCTGTGTGCCAATGGCCACTGCAAACATACATATGGCCCTGCCTTGCAATACCATTAAATCATGTAATTAACTCACAAGAATAAGACCAGAAATGAATGATGATGTTCCTGTGAGGGCCACATAAAACTTTGGTGTCAATCCTGACATAAATATAGAGGCTGAAAATTGAAAAAAATGTAGCTGAAGATTCTTCCTGGGAATACTCATGGTACATCATTAAAAATGACAGGTAGCAAGAACAACAACAATATGAGCTGTTATAAATAATACTAGTATTCAGCACTGCTTTTACTTTAAAGGTTCATTACAGACAATATCTAGCTCCTATTATGCAAATCATAGTATTGGTATCTTTAACATTCATTTCACTATCACTGCAGCTTTTTGTTACTACTTTATAGAATTATCCAAAACACCAATATATCTTTTAGGTGCCAGGAATACACATTAGTGTAGACAATAGCAAATAGAGAATTTCATCTACACGGAAATTTAGCTTCTGATGAAAGTGGGAATAATGGGCCCCACTTAATTTATAAAAATTATGACAGCCTGATGCAACACAACAAAATGATTATTCAACATACATAGAAATGTGATTCAACATAGAGAAAACCATTCAATACTATAATTTTCATATACTTGGACTGTTATTAACAGTCAAATATATGAAACTCACAGTATTAACCAAATATTGATAAATGCTAAAAATTCTTTGTGTCATCTGCGACTCAAACTAAATCGTCTGATGCGTTCAAGTTGTCGTTGGAGGTGTGAAATGCAAATGGCAAAATACGACAGGGAAGGCAAAGGAGGCCAGCTGTTTCCACAGTTTTATTATGTTTTCTTCTAGCTAGGCGTAAGGTGATTATGCTTTAGTTTTGCATTCGAAGTTGGTCAATCAATTTCCGTCAACATGATTCTTTTGAGCATGTAGACATATTTTATATGTGCTTAAAAGAGGAATATGGTAGATGTTTAAAGAAATCCATATTTGCTTCGCCTGTGGACGTGAGAGCATAGGTTCATGACAAAGAATGCTTGTTGAAGCAACGTACCAAAATTAATATTCTCTTTCAGTCTGAGCGGGCCACGAAAAGTCCACAGTAAACCAACAATCATCAAAAACCAGATTCCCCAAAGGTATCTCCATGACCAAGAGACCCACTGTTTGATTTTGAAGCCGATACTATCGTCGTCACTGTTGCGAAGTATCTGAGACGTGGAGTCGCTGTCGTCATCACTAGCCATGATGCTACTTCTTGGAAAATCAACCTAAAGCTTTTGCTTTATGTGCGACAGAGCAATGCACTGTTTGCATCCAGAAAAAAGTGCAGAGAGGTGCTGGTCCTTTGCCGTTTAGCGGTGTTAGGCCATTACACTGAAGAGAGGTTAGGACCAGGTGGCTTTACCATATCGTACTCCTCCATCCTCCTCCACATCAGATTCTCGTTCGTAATCCGTCAGCTTATGGGAAGTTGGCTTTTCTTTCCGTGAAATGTTTAATTCCCACAACGATTTTGAGTCAAATCCTTGACCAGTTGATATGGAAATAAGTTCTATCATATGAAGCAAATCTCAATAAATTGGTCGGATTATTTTACTTTCAAATTTGGTAAATGGTTTTATGTTGTAGTCGGATTGATCAGCCTTGTTGTAAACACAAAGAAATTAAATAATATGGCCTTAAATAGCTAGCCGGCATAGCCTTTTCTATAAGTGCATTCTAATCTGATGTATTTCATTTTGAGCTACGCATATACTATGTGCAATTTAGTACGAAGTGCATTAATTTTCTTTTCAGTGTTCACAGAGTATGAAATTTTGTGAGCTTGAAGCAGTGAAGCCTACTGCTGGAGGCCATTATCCCCAACCTTCTGGAAACTTCGAACTGTTGTTATTGCTTATTATTTAGCTATTTTTGAGGCATGTTGTAAAGTTATTTTTTATAAAATAATGCATGTGTGTATGCACGTATGGATATTGTCATTTATCTGAGTCAACCAGAATCTTTAGAAAATCTCAAGAAAATCACAAGGCTCAATTTCCAAGCCTCTGTCTTTTTGCTTGCGAAAAATCAACATTACATCATTATTGCATTCTACATGTTAAAGATAGAATTCAAACTCGAGAATACAGGGTTAACAAAGAAAGGGTAGCCCATTTTAGCCAGTTCTATACAGTATCAGTTAAGAAATTCTTAAGAAATCTCAAAGTCGGGAAAAGTTAAGAAAATTGAGGATCAGGCAAAATGATGTTTTTCTTATAAAAAAACGTGTACTATAATGATTAGCACAAAACAAAGAGTGTGGTTAGTTCTGGAAATTTCCAGTTTATGAATGTCCAGAAGAGTAGATCCTCTTTCAAGTCTCCTTAACTCTAGATGAGAAGCAAGGAGACTAAACACCGATACAAAGGAAATTTATATGTTGATAATAGATAAAAGTAAATTTAATAGTAAATATAATAAAATTGCTAGTGAATATTTAAATTCACAGTGAAAAAAATATAGCAATGATTTAACAATAAGAGATTATAAATCATTTTTAGAAACAGAAGATGCAATCACCAGCAAAAAACATCGGTGTGGACAATAAATTCAAGAATAAGAGTTTATATATAATTTCTTTAGAAACAGAAGATACAATTGCTAAACAGTAAATAAACAATAGTATGGATTATAAAGCGAAACGTTATAGCATAACAATCTTTTCATATCATATTATTATAGCTATTGCATAAGCTTTCCTAATTAAACAACATATTTACAGTTGTCAACAATTTTGCAGATTTATGTGTCTTCAATTTCAAGACAACTTTTTGGTTTTTCAAGACAACTATTTGAATTCGCAAGATCTCTTTTTTAAACAAGACTATTCTATTTAAGGTCCTGCACTATTGGTAATACAGGAAGGTGTCTAAAAGCTAAGAAAGGTGATCAAACTACCAAATGTCTTCTAAAAATTAACATAGAAAAGAAAACTAATTTTGTAATTAATAAATAGCAGTTCAAACAAAAAAAGCTCTGCTTCAATAGAACTAAATTTTATTTAATTACCATAAATTGTACTCATGCTCATGGCCTTTGGGAAAATAGGCATATGCACTTACATACGGCATCGCTCAAAAGATTGAAAAATCCATTTGAATGGCGGCAAATGTCTAGATAGAAGTGTTAGGCCCTACAAGTCGACATAAACAAATACAAAAGATCAGCTTTTATAAAGTGGAAACTGTACACTCTCTTTTTATAAGAACCAGTAAAGTTGAGGTTTAGGCCTGCTTTTCTCAATTTTTCCAAATTTTGAGGCTGAATTGTTCTTAATTTGTTCTTACATTAGTAGAGCGTAGGCCATTTGGAAATGAATAGAAAGACAATATACAAGACAATATTGGATATCTTGATTGATTGAGAGCCAAATGTTACAACCAAGATGGTCTCTCTTGCATATTAATGATTTTATTGAAAAAATGTACAAACAAGTATAAATAGACAATGTTAGTACAGTCCTAGTTTCGCTAGGAGCAACTAATTTGCAAGAATGGAAGACAAAAAGTCTCAAGGCTGTCAGTTCTCCTCAAGTTAAGAAGGAAAAGAAAATTTCGTGTCTATTTGTGAGTGGAAAGCTTCTGCATCGTTTTCCAAAAATAAATTTTACGACAAGGATTCAGGCTCAACCTTGTATTTAAATTGTCATAATTTTCCATCAATTTTCAGGCTCATGTTCTTATAAAAAAGAGTGTATATTCCATAGTGTCAATTCCATATCTCGTCATAGAGTCAACCATGGAAATAACATATAAGTTAAACTCTGCTAAACTGTGGGAATTCAAGTAGGAATTTACGAGGGGGATTTTTGCGAGAACTGTTGCGAAGTTTAGCATAAATACAACATTGTTGTCTAAAAATAAATACATAGCTATGCATACGTGACATGGCATTTTTGCATATTTTATATATAAATGCATATTTAAAGCTTAAAGCATAAATTCATGTGTAGTGTCACTGGGTAAAACTAAAAGGAGACAAGGTCCCCCGTTCAACCGACACCGGACTTATTTAACATTGGCTTACTTGCTTCCCCAGTAACCATTCCGTTCAAACAGCTTCAACAATCAAACCTCCGCTCTGAAGATGAGCTACTATGGGATTGCTAAACGCATCGGATTCGTTTCGCACTCTTGTGAATATAGACGAATCCCATGCGTCTCTCTTATGAATTCAGCATTGTGTGAACAGGGCAATACATGTTTTTTTTATAAGAACCAAACTTTCTGCTTTCAGCCTGAAGGTGTCTTAATATTTTGTCAAATCCCTAGCCCAGATTTTTCTTAAATGTTTCTTAAAGTTCTTGAATTTCCAAAGCAACAAAAGCGCAGACTAGGCACTGCTAAAACTTTCAAGTCAATATTTGAAGCTCAACCTACCATACTTCTTAAATGTTTCTTACATGCTTCTTAATTTTTGCCCGAATTCAGCTTCGTGTTTCCCATATACATATTTCTTATAAAAAGAACGTATAGTGTACACAGGTGGTGCAAAGAAAGAAATGTGTGTGTGGGGGGGGAGGGGGTCAAATAACGTCAAAGCGCCGAAAGTCAGCAAAATGAAACAGTCTTAGCGGACACAGCCTTCAAATTGGCTTTAAAAGTGCAGGCAGTGCATTAAAATATTAAGTGATTCAGGAACCGACGAGGGATATCAGGGAAATTTTGGGACTCCAGCCCCCATGCTTCGCCCGTAGCGCCATCTTTGTTAGTGTATCATGCAGGCAATTGAAATATTTCTGTATTGCAATCTTGTCTTGTACATAGTCCAGAAAAAGAAACGGCTCCACGGCTGTGAGCCGGAGGGACGTTTCTTAAATTTATACCAGTTTTAAGGGAGGCCTAGTAATTTTATAAAAAAACGGGGCTTGAGGAAAATTCCGATGCATGCAGATGAGGAGCTTTGACGTGGAAAATGGTGGGACAACATTGGAGGCTTCATTTGAATCTTTTATAGTGAGGAAGGTTATACGTAAAGAAAAGGCCGCAGGAGGATGGTTTGACTTTTTCTGGACTCTGGTTTTGCAGATCCTGATTCATCTGATTCATGTTAGTCGTGACTTCGTGACAAAAACATGACGTGAAAGAACCCTGCATATACCAACGTTCCGGAATTATGCAACCATTTGAATCATTTCTTCGTTTTGGGTACCGGTTCTACTTCTGCGGTCTCTTGACTCTTTCGTTGATGAGCTACTTTTTGGTTGCAATGACTGGGAGTACTCTTTTTTGGCTTTGAGTTTCTGGTATTCTGATTTCACCTGAAGGAAAGCAATAATGTATTGTCAAAAAGACCAAAAAATTAAAATTAAAGTACAATGCAAAGTGCCTCAAATGTTCAGACAAAGGCATTGGCATTGGGAGTTCTGAAACTTAAAATACCAACAGCAACTCAGATTAGGCAACTGTTATACAAAAAATACAAGTTTCATGATTGTGAAGCATATAATAGATGATGGTTCTATTCTGCTTCTAGTTTGATCAAAACTCTTTGTAAAAACAATGTTTTCAAGACAATATTTGAAGCTCAGTCCGCCGTGTTTCTTAAATATTTCTTAATTTTTGCGCAATTTCAGCCTCAATTTTTTATATACATGTTTCTTATAAAAAAAACCATGTATACGCATGAGAGATGATTAAGCAGCTACAAAAGCCAAAGCTTTTGACAACTTACCTCACCATTGCAGAGAATGTAGCAAACAAATATGAACAAACCCTAAATATAGAATGAATATAAGTTAAAATAAGCAAGAGAAATTCGAAAGGAGTAACTGCATATAGAATGAACATAAGCTAAAACAAGTAAGAGAAATTGGAAAGGAGTAGCTGCATATAGAATGAATATAAGCTAAAATAAGCAAGAGAAATTGGAAAGGAGTAGCTGCATAGATAAGTTGTAGGAAAGGAGTCCTACAACTTGTCATCTTTCAAATCTAACATCAACAAACTTGATCTTGTCATCCTATCTACTTAACCTTTCTCCCTTTTCTTAGTTTTTCCTTTATCAGGGCTTTGTTATAGGCCATAAGGCCTTTCCCTGACATTACCTACTAATAATACTTGCAAAAGGTGAGTATTCAGCTGTCGTCCATCACTTATGAACATATATGAGCCAAATTTATTGCTGTGGCAAGAAAGATTTTCAGGATACCACTTTCACTAATGAGGTAGCTCATGCACATCATTTTAGAGACAGAGGGTGTGTAATTTATTACTGCATTTTCATTAAATTAAAGCAACTAAAATCGGGGTAGTTTGAAAAATTTGCGTGAAGAATATTAGCAAACTGTGTGGAGAATAGTTCTTCGCTATGCACGTCTACAAATAAGTGAAGTTAAGCTGTTAGGACAAGGATGTAGACAGCATTCAAGAAGTGAGGGGGGAACATGCGTTCAGGGGTACCCTCACAAACAAAAGATGGCAACTCTGTAGAGTTTACAAGCTGCAAAGGGGCCCTCTACCACAAAACTTGTAAAAAGGGGGCAATGCCCACCCGTGCCCTCAGTCCCCCATATCTATTGAGCTGGAGAGAGGTTTTCGGAAAGCAAAGTATATCATACAAGTATAAGAAAATAACGGAAGCAGAAATTGATTGAGGAAACAAAATGGAGATAAACATCCGAGAAACTCTATTCCTAGAAGGATTCAAATTAAAATCACTGTGCTATGGAATATAGAACTATTACAATGAATAACTTAGAAATCACTTCAGTTCCGCTTAAGCAGAAAGAGCTCAATAGCAGCCGAGAGGCTGTAGTAAATGGAACTAGCAGAATTCGATTGAATAGGTTTTAAAAGCCTGCTGGTAAGAAAGAAATATCTGGGCATTGCAGAACAAAGGAAAATTGTTTCGAACGTCGAAGCCGCGTGAAACCTTTCTTCTCTGGACAAAGACATAGCAAGTGAACAAATTCAAAGAAAGTTATCGTTACAACAGAGTATAAGGCAAACTACTAACCTGAAGAGAGTTGAAAATCGTGAATAGGTAATCAAATACAAGTGTCTCCTCATTCATAGCAAAAACACCAAATAACCAAGTCAGTCCAAGGATAGGCATCAATAGTAACGTCAAACGAGCTGAGACTCTGCAAACAGAAATATGTCATTATGTCATTTCCCAATATTCCAAAGCATGCCAATTTTAAGGACCATTGAACTTTTGCCCAATTTGCATATTTTTTCAGGACAGACTGCCTACGGATTTTGTGACAGGTGGAAAGTTCTTTTAATGAAGTAAAACTGTCTCAGAACGCTTGAAAATTGCACTACTGATGCATTCAGGCAAAGCATCCAGAATTCAAAAATCATATCAATATTGACATGAAAAGTATTACTTCTGAGGTGTGGCTGTCTAAATTACCCCAAGTTGGTTGCTAAGCAACATGCTAGTGTTTAGTTCTGGCGCCCTGTCTCTAAAGACCTAACTCAGACCAAATTAAATTTTGCATTTATTTGATGCTTATATATGATTGAACTTAAAGTAAAGGTTCTATCTTGGTCTCAACCTTGGTTTCTGTTGAAAAAGTAGTATCAAAAATCTAAAAAGTCCCAAGCAATACCTTGGGACTATTTACTTATGTCATCATGTTATTAAAATCTAAAAAGCGGACAATAAACACAATTTTCCATGTTCACTAAGTAAATGGTGATGCTCAAGACTCTGGGAGCAACAGGGAAAGTAAATTAATGATGTATGCCATGAAAAACTGGGGAAAGAACTGATAAAAGAATATGGGAGAAGTCAAAAGCTGAGGAGGAGCAAAATTATCCTCTTTGAATGTGAGAGGGGATGGGTAGGAAAGAAACGTGACCTGTCTTAAGACTGATGCGCTGCAAAATGGTCCGTAACTTTCTCCCCATAACCTCCAATATTTCTGACAGCATTTAACTGCAAATTAACTCTCTATCTCTAGAATATTCTAATTCAAAAATGGCATAGTTTCATGATGAAATCTCTTAAAGGTTCAATAACGGTTTATGTATGCTACCTTAAAAATCACACACAAACGGGGGCAACATGGCGGTTAGAGCGCTTGTCTTCTGTTCGGAAGGTTTATGGTTCGATTCCAAGTCGATGCCTTGACTGAATGCTCGCTCTCTGTCAACCCAGCAATTAATGGGTACCTGGTGGTAACACTGCGGAGATAAAGGCGGCTAGGAAAGGAACTGGACACCTTTCTTCACATGCCGAAAGCCTAGGATAAGTGTCCTCTTCAACAGGTACTCCCCTACGAACGAAAGTTTACGGAGCCCTATCCTTATACGTCATTAATATATTTAAAAATCTGTTGAGCAGAAAAAATGCATACATAACCACAGATGGCAAAAATACGTTACTTACTTCAAACTGCTTCCATCAGTCTGATGTTCAACAGCTATACACAGTGCTTTCATAAGAATGCAAAAATTTACCTGGGCAACAACAAAATGGAGGCATCCTTTACATAATGTAAACAATTAAAATCCCACAATTAGAATATGACTAAGAAACCCCCAATCTTCACTCATCCAGAAATTCTTTTCAAAACGCACAAGTGATGAAAGCCAATAAACATAATCTTACAAGAACTATTCTTGATTCAAATTGCCCTTTTTGAGTACATCAAATCAGGACTGAGAGCTGGTAGGCTAGAAAGTGAGTTCCTGCTTTAGTTGGGTGACGTTTTGATACAAATAGCGATTGTGGAATTACCAAACGATAAGTCAGATGACAAAATTAACTAAGCACGTTGAATTGATACTGGAGTGTATTGGGGAGGATGAGCTGCGTGGATGAAGAGCTGCGATAATGAATTCAGAGGGGAGGGGCAAGGGAGTTTACTCCCTACCTGTCCCCTTTCCTTTTACTGGTGGAAGCAGGTAGGCAGGGTGGGGAAGGGGCCTAGCAAAACACCATTTCCAAGTTTTGCCAATAACAATAACAAAAATCCAATAATATAACGATCTAAATAAACATTTAAATGGTTTGCCTGAGGGACCATAGAATCTTATGATAGGATAATAACAAACTTACAAGAAACCTCCTATCACAAGTGAGTTATACCAAAGAGGTTGCAGTGTAAAAGGAATACGCTCCTGCGGTGGTGCCAACAAGGAAATTTCCCAAAATACTGTGCTGTGATTCATTGACAATACATATTGTGTATCTGAATTGTTTAAAAAGAAACGTACTGTGATAATGAAAGCCACGGGGCCAACGAAAGCCCAAATAGCACCACTGCTTACAGATAACCAACAACTGCAAAAAGAAAGGAATTTGCTTAACAGAAATGCAGCGAAAACAAACCATTTTCTGCGTGGATAACGTCAGTGACATTGTGGCTCCAGGAATAGGCCCAGGAAAATCTTGATAATTTGGGGGCCATTTATAGTGGGGCACAGCTACTATCACCTTATCCAGTGATACATAAATTTGCCTTGAAAGAGACCCAACAGGAAAGGTTCCAGTTTCTCTCATGGCAGTAACGCTCTTGATAAACTCGCAAGCCTTATTTGGGTTCATGTATCAAGTCTAAGTGTTGGGTGTACAAGAAAAAACTGCTAGAGTATAAATAAGCAGGTAGTGAAAAACAGGCTCAATAAGGCAGCCTCTAAATATACTAGGAGAAAAGAAGGGGAAGGGGAGAGCCTCTATTACAACTAGGACAAGACAAATGACGTAGCATGCAACTAGTGAACAAAAAGATGAACTTACAAATCACGTGATACCATGTTAAAACGGAGAATAGCGAATGAAACGCCGACAATAATGAGAGGAATGCCTGCAATCGAATGAAAATATATTAATTTTCTCTTCTAGATTTTTACACTTGATGCAAGATGGAAAGAAATATATTTAGACGGTAGGTCACATTTACAACATAATGGTTTTGCGTTAAAAGCGAAAAAAATTAGGCATTAAGAAATAATTGCCAAAAATTATCGTATATGGGAATCATCTGCAAAGCAAGATGCTAGAAATCCTTAAAGATAGCACCTTCCGCAGTGTTAATTGGGTGACGTTGTGAACAAGTCTGGTAAAGAGAGAAGGAAAAACAAAGCAGCAATGAGTTGCAGAGAAGGAGTGGCATGAGAAAGACGTGAAATAGGAAACGAAGTAGAATTTGTTAGAGTGCATTGAAGTCGTAGCAGAAAGGATTGAGACTTGACGTCGATTGTGTGTGTATCTGTAAATAGCTGTATATTATTTGATTATCTCTCGATGTTTTACGTGGCTTCGTCACAACGTCTACTGAAAGGTAGAAAGATAAACAACCCACATGTATAATTGCAATGAAGTTCTATCCTATAACAGCTGGGTTTGCACAAAACTTCAATGCAACGTGGGCAGCAGATAAGCATGTAACGGTAAAATGTCCGAAACGATTGCCCAGTCATAATGCTATCTGATATTCACTAGCTTTCTTGGGAGTTCAGCATAGGAAATCTTATCTCAATATTTTTCCAGTCTAGCATGGAATGCAATTCCATGGAGTAATCTATGCTAGAAATTCAACATTTCTTATCATAAAGCCCATAGAAATATAGTACCCAAAGCTCATCATTTCAAGGTCCATGTATAACACCTACAGGATTTACACGGACTTTCAAACAAAAATTTCCCTGACTTTTAATCAAATAGCACAACTTTCCCTATCTTTTTTTAATGAAAACCTGTATTTTCCCCTTGACTTTTCTGTAAAGAAACTTTTTCTTCCTGACCTACTGGGCCAACATTCAGCCCATAATTTCCGCTGTTTAGCACGGTGTTAACAATACCTTTGAATAGGGACTGATCAAAACTTTTGTTGGATTGATCAAATTATAAAGTTACAGATAAAACACAGAAAAGGGTAAACTTCAAATGTGCACCAGAAAAATGAACTACTTTAGTGAAGATCAAATGTGAAAATTTTCCCTGGTCTACAATGCGAAAGTGTTACTTTCCCCTGACCATTGCAAGCTTCCCTGACTTTCCTTGAGATTATCTGACTTTCCCTGATCTAGGTGAAAAGGACACTTCCCCTTGACTTTCCCTGACCGTATACATCCTGGCCTAATTAACGGCAATGGATATCCAGGATATTATGATCATTAGGAATGGGATCAATTGTATCTGCACAGACATTTATCCTTTAATTTGGGCTTTCTTGTTTGCACTGATATACATACCCCATCCAACAGCAGCATACATCCACTTCTTGAGGTTTTCTGAAAATGCTTTGGCAACCATTATCCATATGTAAATACCTTCTCCAAGCATCAAACAAAATGCAGCAAGAAAGAAGTAGAACAACCCAAGTGAGATGCCCAAACAAAGATTCTACAAACAGGAACGTATTACATGACAGTGGTCACTTCTAAAACTTTAATAAGAGAGGATCTTGGTGCAACTACGCACATATTGTGGGTGTGGTCTAGTTGTAACCACGCCCATACTTTCAAAGATGCAGATATGAGAATTTAGTTAAATACTGATATAATACAATCAACAACTGGAAATATCTTAATAACAATATAGCAGTGCATAATTGGTCAAAGCAATGCAAAACACCCTGGAATAAGGTCAATACGCTTTGAAAAGCAAGGCCAATACAAGAAATTTTACGGGGGGACAGTCCCCCCAAAATGAACAGTAATTTTAACAAGGGGGCTCCGCCCCCTGAGTCCCCCTAGAAATCACCCATAGACATGTATTAAGATCGTAATTTCACAACGTAGAGGCCAGTGCCCAGTCCTGTATTCCTAGCTAATTGATTTGCAACCATTAGCACACACAGAAGGGATACTATTTCAGACCAATGTACACAATTGCGCACATTTTGTCAATGTTGCTCATGCATTATCTCAAAATATGAAAGTAGAAGAAATAAGTTTTTGTTAATAAGACAATGAGAAAAAAAGATGCATTCTCTAAAAATTAGAGGTAAAAATAGTACTTTCTGACAGAAGAAAAAATGACAACGAGTTCCAATAAGATGCTAATGAAGCTTCGACTTTAAATAACAACATGAAATTCTTCACTTACCTTACTAGATACTACCTTGTCTGAGACAAGGAACAAAATGTTCGCCAAAAGAAGAGCCACTGCAAGGTTCAGGTGGAGCATATTCCGCGTCGAACGCAAAAGTTTCCTTAAGTAATCAATAACAAAGAAATCAAGACAGCAAGGGGGCAATGGAGATATCTTATATGAACTATGCATGTGAAAATAGTGAAGTTTCATAGCTTTCCCCGCAAAAAGCGGCTCTTTTCCATCATTTAAGGCTCTGCAATAGGTTCAACACCTCTTCTAAAGACACTTCTAAGACAAAATTAAAGCTTTCATGCGAAATCCGCATGCAGCATGAAGTAGCATTGAAGGTCATTCCCTATCTACTCAATAAATATTCTGCAACAATAATGGGAAACTAAGGCATCTTCTGCACTGGAACAGATAAATTCTGATCCCTACATATAGTGCTCTTTGGTTTTGCAAAAACTTTAATATCAGATATGGTTGAGAAATTATAGAAAAGGTATTCTACCTCAGCACAATGAGTACAACAACTGTAATCATGAGGCAAACTGAAGATATGAAACAGCCAGCCAAGCTGATAAGAGTCAATGCTTGTCTGTGCTCTTCGGGTAACTAGAAAAAGATATGCAAATATATGTCATAATTTCATTGTATAACTTTGGTTGAAGTCAAAATAAACTACAGAGCTAGTACTCAAGTAAAAACCTAAAAACCAGCACGTAAGAGCTTTCATTTATTAAGAAACTACCGACTAAATTGCATAACTTGATTTCAAATAATTAGAAGTTTTATGGCCTTATATGCGAACTAAGTTCCTGGGATATAAGCTTAGCCTATTTGCTAATTAACCCCAGTCATGGATGCTCCAAAAAATAGTGCATGCATAATAGGCTTGTACCCATGCTTTTCTCCACAAAGCTTTGGTAATTAAGTATACTGCCATGGTACTTTAATGGCAAACGGTCAACTACCCTTTTCTGGCAGCTGTAATTGACCCTACCATATCGTATAAGAACACGTACAGGCTCAGTTCAAAACTGTAGGTTTAAATGTGTGGGAAAACAAAAGTTCTTTAAGAACTACACATTTTTTTAAAAGAAAGTTTTTTGTATAGTACTGAAACTTTCTTAACCTTTTCACAATTCCAGTATTAAAACTTTCATAAAACTTTATTAGCAAAAATTTTGAGTTGAATGTCTTGCGCATGCACATTAGTGGAAAGAGAAAAAGCTCCATGTACACTTGAAATAATGATAACTCTTGGTAGATAACAGAAGTTAAATTGTTAGAGGGTAGCCAACATTAACTACATGACATCCTGTAAACAGATTAATCGAATTTTAAATATATAAGCACTAAAAATCTTTATTAAGTCTCAAAAATCCAGTACTAAACTTTCTTAACTTCATGAGCAGCTGAGTGCTGCTTTCTTATAAACCACTTTCTTATAAAAAAGAAACGTGCATTTTTAACCTTACGTCAGTTAATAAGTTGCATATTGCAGTTTCTAACATCTCACGGCTCTTGAATGGAGATTGCATCTTTAGGCTTGTAGAAGAATGCTTGTATTAGCCAGACAAGTAATACTATGAGTGTCGATGTAAAAGTAATCGTAAATTCAACGGCAGCAATATACGCAGCCATAAGCGCTATCGCAAATGCGTTCATAATTGCAATAGTAGCTGTAACTAGAAAAACATGTGTAACAACACTCGTAACAACACTCGTAACAGCAATCATAACGACAACTGTAGCAATACTTACAACAACAATCGTAACAACAATGCGACAACACTCGTGACGATACTCATAACAACACTCGTAACAACAATCGTAGCAATATTTGCAACAGCAATCGTAACAGCACTGGTAACAATACTCGCAACAACACACGCAATTGATAATGACAACTAATAATGAACTCATGATCCAATTTGCCCAATGATGGCTCTCGATAACAATCCAACTTCCATAAGATTGCTTGAAAATTTTAATACTAACTTAGCTTTACTTCCCTTAAAAGATAAATTGTACAAAAGGACACGCATCTGTAACTACTTCAAGGAGAATTTCGTTACCTTTTTGGTCTTAGATACTCTGAATAGAACCGCAAAGTCAGTAAGATGGTTACAATGACAGACAGTGTGTGAAATGTTTGATGTGAATACAGTGCAACCATATGATGACCAGAATCCTTCTGATGGGTCACTAAAGATGAAATTTTCAAGAATGAGTCTTCGAACGTAGTCTCAAATCGTAAAGGGTTGTAATAAGGTGCAATTTCTGAATAGAAACTAAGATCTCTTTTATTAAAAGAAATGCCAACTGTAGCTGTAACTTGAACTGGCGGATGTCAATAGAAGTAGTGACTATCCAGTCATAAAATAAACAGCGTTACAAACTAGGAGAACGGGCCATTGCTGAGAAAACACAGAATTCTATACTTAAGCAAAGATACATTCTTCTTGATACCTAAAAACACATAGCCCCAGTGGCCTGTTTCCAATATTTTTTCCTATGCACAGGGTTCGTGCAGGATTTTCATATGTAATTTCAAGAAGTTTTCAAGGACTAATAAAGGACTAAAATAAAGATTTGCAAGGAGCTCTAAATTAACATTCACAGCGCATGCATGAATATACAAGAAGCCCAAAATACAGAAAACGAAATATTTTTTGGCATATCACGAGTTTTCGTGTACGATTTCTTCAAATTTTCTTTTTTGGATATTTCTTTAGACCATTTTTTGTGTTGGTTATTACTGCAAACAAAGTAAACAGTAAACACCCACAAATTTTAATGACCTCGATCAATTTTCAAGTAAAAATGCTCATGTTCAAGGAGTTTCAAGCGCCCTTGAAATGACATTTCAAATTCCAGCACTGTTCAAGGAGTTCAAGGACCTGCACGAGCCCTGTGTGCACTTTTGCTATTACAACATCAATGCTAAAATACTGCAATACATGAAAAAACGACACCATTGGGAACAATATCTATGCCATACCAAGTGGTCATTACATATAAGTGAAATTTGCGAAGCAAAGGAGCTAGATAATAAATGATGTTCTGATGTTCCTACAAGCTGCAAAAGTATCTGCATACCATGACAAGCTCTCACCTTTGATTTACTTTCCAAAACACACACTCAGGGCTTGTAGAGTTTGGTCTTTTCAAATGGGATAATATAATTTCAACAGGCTGCATCAGTTTACCAGAAGGACGCGGGTAGATTTTTGACGACAGTACTTTGCTATTCAGAGTAGCATTGCTAAAAAGACAGAAATAAACTTCAGTGCAAAAGCCACAAATCGCACCATTTTCGTATTTAATTCTATATGAAGCCAAGAAACATAAAAAGTAAACCAGAAGTCTAAAGTATGCCAAAGAAAACTTATTGAGTGGACCTTTACACACATAAAACATGCTTGAAAATCAATGCAATTTAATCACAAAATAGATAGAATTGCAAACAAAATCGGATGCTTGTTCCTTTTGGATTGACTGGAGAATCGGAGCAAACGATGTAGCTTTTCTTATTAAGAATGATTTCAAATAGGGAAGACTGAGTTTTAAATTGCATAAAAGCAATCTGTATCAATAAAATTTCAGCCTTGCATCTAGATGTGAAAACAAGAAAGATTCTCTATTATTCTTGGAGCTGGAGATCTGCGGAATAATACAGGATACATTAAGAACTGCTGATGAGCAAAAAACTAATCGTCTAAAACCTTTGATTATGGATTTGTGAATATGCTAATTGCTCTTAAATTCTTTTAATTAAATATTGTAAATAACATGTGAAATATTTAAAAAATAACGAGATTGAAAGCAGTACTCACAGAAAATCACTGGTGGCATTGGGAGTAGACATTTCAAATAAAGCATCATAAACCATAGATATAATTGTGCCATTTTCTGCAAGGAAGAACAAGCACCCTTACAGATCATAAAACGCGGAAGAACAAAAAAGACTGCCTCAGTCATAGACTATCAAGCCAAGTAGTTCAATGAGGGGTGAATGATGCATCTGGAAATAAGGTGTAAGGAAAGCTTGCAGATATTCTTTAGAAAATTTGCAGATATTTTACAGAAGCTTTGCAAATATTCTGAAGAAGCTTTGCAGATATTTTGCAGAAAAATTGCAGATATTCCATACATGCTAGCAACTTCTTCCAAAAAGTCTCATTTCGGCCAACAAAATACAAATGTTGTAGCGCGCCGCTGACTGGCTCTCAAAGAAGCAAATTACAGATAAGATATTATATACTTATTAGCAACGAAATATTGGCAAAACTACTAGACAAAATCCATATTTTTAAACCGTCAAGAGATCAAAGCTTTTCACTACAATAGCCTGAATGCATAGAATTACAGTGATTATGTGCACGGGTGATAGATTAAACCCTCAAAGAGACATGAGTTTTTTCCACTTCATAAATTAATTTTTTAGCGGAAACTAAGTAAGACAGGCTGTACTTTTCAAATCTGGATCTGGAAATGAGGTAGAAGTAATAGGAGCAAGGTGAAGAGAACATTTTGGGCTTACTCCATCATGCATCCTATGGTACACCATATAGAGAGGTACAGCAGTGAGAAACTAGTTGATGAAAATGACATGACATTTTTAAATGCTATAGGAAAATTAATTACATTGTTGGTTAGAGGAGGCTTTGATATGCTATATAATGGTTTCATAAGCCAGTGACTTATTTTTAAATTGCTAGAAAATTGGAAAGTTTTCGAAATTCGCAATGTTTTTGTTGCATGTGGACTAATATTCCCATTGTGCTCCAAAGAGCGGCCTGTTATGAGACACTATGTTCTAGCACGAAAAATTGAAGATATTCTGCAGAAATTTTGCAGACATTCTGCAGAAAAACTGCAGGTATTCTGAAGAATATTTGCAGATAGTTTGCAGAAAATTTGAAGATGTTCTGCAGAAATTTTGCAGATATTTTTGAGTTATTTATGCATCTCAACCCATGCTATGATTTTCATATTATATAAACGAAACAGAATTTGGTCCTTCTAGAACTGAATTGCTTTTTCTTTAGCAAGAAATAGCATTGAGCCAAGCACTTAAAATTTCTTAAGTTTAAACCTTATTCTAGTTCTAAGAGCTTCTAAGGTGTATGAGAAATGATAATAGTACCCAGTAACATGAAGTGAAATGTGATGAAAACAATGTTGTTATTATCGTTTCACGATGATAAAAACAGACTTTGAAATTCTGAAGTTTCAAAGGCAATTTTGTGAAGTACTGCGAGCTTCTTCAATTCTAGGGCTCTCTTGAAGATATCTTAGGGACTGATCATTATTTACGTCGCAGGGAGGGGCGGTGTGTTTTTATGCGGGGTACAACTTAAAATGCTTCTTTCAGAGGGGGGTAAATTTCATACATGCTTTAAGTGGGGGTTATGACTCAATTACCATATCATTCACAGAAATTGTGTTTGGGCTACCTGTCTTCACTACTAACAAGGAATTATCAATATTCCAAGATGATAGAGATGGGGGTAAAAGTTCCATGATGGAGGGGGGTACTTTCAATGTAGTTTAATTTGGGGGTACGTTTCAGAGCATGCATATCTGCTGAAAAATACGCCCCTTCTTGAGACATGATAAACGATCAGTCCCTTATAGATCGGCTTCTTGTGAAAATAATCAAAGACAATCAACTTATCATGAAGCATAGGATTCAGATAATAACGATAGCGCAGTTAATCATTCGGGTATTCTAGCAGAATTTTTCGCACAATATCACACTCTCCTATTAACAATTAACCACGTCCAACAATTTTTGAAGAATAATGTATTATTCTATGGGAAACCAAAAGGCAAAAAATCGAATACGTTAACTGCAAACAAATTAGAGCATGAAGTCAATGACTATTAACAAGAAATTATAACCAAACTGGATACCTGCTACAGAGTTCGCAAATATTTCTGGTGGCAGCTTTATGCTATCCGTGACATTCAGTTTGCTGGTAGGGTCTGGAAATGTGTACCCCGCAAAACCGTTGGTGGAAACAACTGAGACTTCCATATCTGAAGAGAAATTGAAGCTGGTGGTACATAGAATTAACTCGTACCTTATGTACGTCATTGGCCTGTTGCACGTCATACTTAAACGTCGATGGTAACATTATCCAAAAGGGCTTCTATTCAAGAAAACTTAATGACTTATGATGCATTTTACATGTTCCTTATTTTTGGATCTCCTTTTATCAATTACTAACACTAAAAGTTCCTCAATAGTTCCTTGATTTTCATTGCACATATAGTGCCATGCATGTAGTACACACACAAGGAAGCATTAAAATTCTGAAGTTTACAACTAATTTTCGCTAGAACTCAAGACTAAAAGCACAAATAAGGTAGGAAAAAAGCTACGTGTATCTATGTGAGTTGCGGCTGTAAATGAATGGAACCGGTTTGCTAATTCTTTATTATTTGCAGTTACAAAAATTTTTGGAATAGAAAAGTTCCACTTTTTTTCCATTAGTAGAATAAGCTCTTTAAATATTCTAGCCGTCCACACATGGACTCCTTATAAAGTACTTCCTTAAACAGCGTGTACTTGAACAACCAAACTTGCTCAAAAACTCATGAAGTAAGAAAACCTCCTAAAGCCAGAGAAGGATTCTTCTTTGGCAAAGCTTTATTGGCAATTCCAAAACCAATTGTGCATGTTGAATAGGATTGTGTGTGTTGTATGTTGAAGATCTTCAAAAACTCACCTATTTGCTCAGAAGAGATAGGTAATACCTCCTTTCTTCTCTTCCTTCTAAACCTCTGGATATTGAGACTGCGTGCAATATCTTTTCCGAAAGTGTTCATTGTCTGCACCACTTCATAACCATTTGCAGGTTCCTGAAAGAGTAAAAGAAGCGCTCACGATTTGTCATCTTAGACAACAATTCCATACATAAGGTATGTACATAGGTGCGTGGATGTATGTATATACATTTTCGTATAAAA
>WIPJ01006242.1:113552-130785 GCA_018155075.1 Cassiopea andromeda
ATATACACACACATGTTTATTTATTTATTCATATGCATGGATATTTGATGTGCTTTTATACATTGCACCAAAATTTTAAGCTACCTCATCATCTGTAGGCTCTCTCATAAATTTACTTGTCTTTCTCTCTCTCCATTCCTGTTTTATTGACTGAAGCAGTAGCGAGCAGTTTCTAATAAAATCCTTAAATAAAAATAGAAGTAAATTGATAAGCGGTAAAGTAGAAATCGTCAACAAGAAGCAAAAACTGTGATGGCTCATTACATATGCAGCAATGGGAATAAAACGATTGAATTACAAGCAAATTTAAATCTCATATAACTTTGCTGGTCGACCGCATGATATACCAAAAGGGCATACATCGGCATATTACTGAATAAGTGCCAGCTTCACATTTCCATATGGAGTCGCACGTGCCAAATTTGAACTTCTTTGTCCCAACTGCAACACTAGTGACTGTCACTATTTGCTATCGTGACTCTGTTTTATCTTGTTTTATCCTCAATCAGACATTGGACCTACTTCAGCTGCAAGGAACTTAATCGTTCATCACACTTGTATTTCTGATACACTGATAATGGATCAGACAAACAAACACATGTGCAACTCTAAATAATTCAGAAAAATCACTCATGCAGAAACAGGCACAAGTGAAAATTGGTAAATGGCTTCACTTGTACCAGTTTCTTTAGGATATGGGCTGCTGATACATGCAGGGGCGACCGCACAAGAAAAGAGCACAAGGGGTAAAATTAAATCTAGAGCACCAAAGATACAATTTTATTGCAAGAAGATTTATGAATCTTTGCAGTGATAATGAAGTACTTCACTCAAAAGGGCAGACCTCACCCTCTGCGCTATTCTGTGCTTTTGTAGAGGACAGGGTGATAGCACCAGTTGCCACGGTATGGAAGTTTTCTGTGGATACATATCAATTTGAATGTAACTCGATAATAAGTTACAAGCTTGCTAAGTACCCTAACAGAACATTACGACTGTAAACCAATAGTAAAGTGGAATGAAGTCAATACAAATTAGACGTCGCAACTGCGCCACTAAAAATAACGGAAATCTGCGCTATAATAGTGCTTCATTGGTGCATGAAAGAAAGGCTAATATGACATAATTTTGCGGTGAACTTACAAATCCCATCTTTGTCTTTTGCTATGACTTTGAAGTTCCGTGAATCAATCATCAGCAGCTTCTTCGTACAATTTTTCAAGTATTGGGGTTATCATGTAAATTGTACCTGCTGTAAGTTCTGTTTCAAAGACTAGTGAGATTGCTCCCTTATTTCTGTACTGAACATGGAATGTGTTCCCAAATTACCATTTTCCAAGTATCTAGGGACCCTAAATCTGAAAATTTTCTTCGGGCCCAGCCACGATCGGGCCTTGAGTAAAAGCTGTGTACTGTACGAAAGAATGCTTAGGCCATGGAATTTTTGAGGCAACTATCCTTTCATCAATGCTATTCATGTTCTCCCAATATTAAAATCATAATCTACTGTTTATTTGAGTTGTTCTTAAACATATCCCAAGGCTTTAAAATATTTTACTATTGCATCCAGAGCATGCATAGCCTGTTAATCAATTGAAACGTAAATTTCTTCTGCTATACCCCCCACTCAAAAGCCCTTCAGCACACCACTGACGTGCAGTTCAAAATTTCTATTAAAAATACCCTGAGAAAGTCAAACATGAAATTGTCCAAAAATTGCTTCAAACAGGAACCAAGGTTGGATTAGGGAATTTGTACGACAGCCGAGAGACTATTTTGGGCTTTGGATGTAAAATTAACCAACACCGGAAGGATAAAAGTTAGCTACGTAAGAGAGAGCTATTGACGCTAAAGAATTGCCCCTTATGCTACAAATGCCCATTTTTTACAAGAAATTTAATTTATTGTGGCCTATATACACAAGTAAATAATGCTAACTTTACATGGTTCAGCTGAAAATGGAAAATGACAACAGAACTGTGTACATAACTGTATATACTAAAATTTCCACACAAATAAATCAATAGTGTTGGGATGAGCTTAGCTATCTCCTCAAAGATTTGGCAAAGGGCAGTACCAGTTATTGCAGATTGGGGACCAACCCCTATCATGACTATGCCCTTTGACTGCCACACCCATTTCACTGCAAGGAAGTGACTACCTTACTATTTCAGCTCAATGGTCAGCAGCAACAGGCGTGATGGAAGCGCAATAAAGAATATTGTACGAAGTAATGAATAGCTACATTATGCTAGAGCAGTGGTCTTCAACCTGGGCGATACCGCCCACTAGTGGGCGAATTCAGATTTCAGGTGGGCGGTAGAATAATTTCATTTAATATCAAAAACATCCAAAATATGTATCTTTAGCATAACGCACCGAATCCTTTACTGAAAACCGATGAAACGAAATGTCACTATCCGCAGTTTTTCTGTTCGTGCAGTTTAAAAAAAGGAATTTCAATCCACTACATTGTTTTGCCTGTCTTATGTAATGTATTTACTTTCGCGATCAAGGTGTATCAAGGATGGGGGACTTTTTTGATCAAATGTTAGTGGGCGGTGAGAAATTATACTTTTCCAGAACTTACAAAAATGGGCGGTACGTGGGAAAAGGTTGAAAACCACTGTGCTAGAGGTACACCCTAAAAATTTTCTTATCAAATTTGTACAAATTAGAAAATCAATCCTGAAGAAAACTGGGCGTGACAAGCCCTTGCAATCCCTCAAGTGGTGCTGTCACTCCAGTATCAGAGTCACTGGAGACTAGAATATCTTTAGTCTGTGAGAAAGAAGAGTTCATGTAGTTGTGAGTAGACAAAATTTGAGGACTTTTTAAGAAGTCTTTAAGTACTAAAAAAAGATTTTTAAGAAGTATTTTTTGTGTGCTTCCATGAAAAACTAATTTCATTTCCTAAATAAATCCTCCGCTAAAATCCCCTCACCCAAGACTTGATTAGAAATAGTATCTAGTACTAGAAGCAGGGCTTGTGGTCTGGTAAGTGGATAAGATTTAAGAACTATTAAGGAGTATTTAAGGGTGAAAGGACAATTTTTAAGGAGTAGTATTTGCGCCTTTCCTAAACAAAAAACAAATTATTTCCTAAACAAATCTGCCACTGAAAATCACCTCTCCCAAGAATTGAGTATGAGTAAGGAGTTTTTAAGGAGTTTTCTTCTAAAATGCCCAGGTTTCAGGAGTTTAAGGAGTATCATGAACCCTGGAAAACTTCTAAAGTATCAATTGATGTACACATACAATATTTTACACTTATACTTTGCTGAATTTCATTGGCTAAATTAGTAGTTTACTTTGCTGTGATTGGTTATCCAAGAAACATTCCTTATTTGCAACCATGGATATAACTTCATTATTTCTGGGGGGGGGGATGTCAGAGGTTTTGCCTTGCACAAATGAGATCTATAATCATCGAGTTGGCCAGAGTGTTTTATGTGACTTCTTTTTAGGAATAGTAGTTGATTAAATGGTCCTGACTCCAGTACGTTGCCCCACAAAAATACATTGTTTGGCTGTGCTTACCCTGTGAAATGTCAAATTTTCAAGGTTGGGGGAGTGATGCACACCTCAAACCCCCTTAAGCTTTATCCCTTTTTGTAAACTATATAAAACCAGTTATAAGTAGAGTAGAGTAGAATCAAATCAAGAGTAAAGATGTGTTAGTAATTAGCTCAAATGAATATACAGTAAAAGTAGATGGTGTCTTTCTTCATGCTTTCTCCAAATCAGCAAGAAGAAGAATTTATAAATTTCCAACATAACTAGGTGGACTAATAGTACTTCTCAATTAGTTTTTGCAAAGCCCTACCAAGGAAAGAGAAAATATTTTGTGCCCCCCCACTTGCCTCAGTGACTATAAATAAGATTGGAATTGAGAATACCAATTCATTACTTAAGAACCTATCCAAGCTGCCCAGGAAAAACCTAGGTTCTTTTATATGGGTTTTTACTGTAGCTATTTCTTGCTTTTAGCTACATTTAGCTATCTTACAAAATTTGTAAATACGAGACCTGGTTACTACTAGACATCAAATGATGCTTACTTGCTCCACATTAACTTCTAGAAAAGATCCGGCTGTCTTCTCCCCATCAATTTATGAAAATTTAGATCTCAGAAAAACCCGAAGAGTGACACAAGTTTTTGTACCTTCATATATGATCTCTCTCCTAACCTCAGCCTTTTCCTTGCATTCTTTTTCAACCATTTCAACTCTGCAAAGGAAAGATTAAAATCAATGATTAAATGCAAAACTGTATGCTACTCAGTGTTTAAAATTCCATTCAATGAAAAGCTATTTAAGGCAAGATATTACATTTTGCCAATGATATGGCATTCAGCAAGTGCTGCTATGATTTCAATAAAAAGCTGAGAGAATTGCCAATTCACTGATAATTTAATTGTAAAGCACTAGAAACAATGAATGATAATATAAGGAAAGGTTCAAAACAGAAGAATGTAATGTTGTCCTATTCAAAGTGCTATGTTAACAATTTTGATGAATTTACTTAGCAATATCTTATCAAAAATGCTGCTCATATGAAGTGCGCAAAAATGAACTAGAGAACTACAAAATGTGGAATTCTATGGCTAGAGTGAGGCTTTCTTTCTTCTTCTTCCATACCAAAGATAAATATAAAGCAGGCATCAAAAGAGTTAGAGAGCCTTGGGAATTGAAGAGTAACCTAACAGGTACAAAGATAGGAAAAGAGCTACTAGATTGAGTAAAACCTAATACATTTCACAAAGCATAAAAGGGTATGAGCATACTGATTTAAAGCTACATAAAATAGTGAAGAGTAACAGACAGATACTCACTAGCTTTTGTTTTCTTGAACAACTTCTTTGCCTCCTTTTTTGCTTTTTTAAGTTTCTTCTTCTGTTTCTTCCTTTCCTTTTTTAACTTCTTTTTTTTCTTTCTCTCTTCCTTTTTACCTATCAATTTAGTCTCACTAACTTCAATGCAATAGGGTAAGATTCTGACTAAAATGTCAATATTCTATCCAAATCATAATCACTGTTGTCAAAATGATGCCTTAAACAAGTCCCACTATAACAACAATGGCAGATACCCAGACATCCAAGTGGAATTAGGAAGTTTGAAGATAGAGAACAGCCAAAAATTGTATGTTCACTAATATCTTGTTATTTATATGCTACATAGCATATTAGCATAAAGCTTTCAACTGGAACATGACAAGAGTAATGTGTAAGTCCTCCCTTAAAATAAGCCCCCCAACTTAAATTAGCCCTAATTTGAACTCTAAAAAGTAAATAATAATGGTTATCTATTACTTCTAATAAAGCTATACCAATTAGCAAGAGGTCAACTTGTCTTTCCCTTATAAAAGGGCCACATCATTACTAGTTTTAGCAAACAGATATGGAAAGGTGTCAGCAATAATATCAATCAATCAATCAATCAATCCATCAATCAATCCATCAATCAATCCATCAAGCAATAAATCAATCAATCAATCCATCAATCAAGCAATCAATCAATCCATCAATCAATCAAGCAATCAATCAATCCATCCATCAATCAATCAATCCATCAATCAATCTAGCAATCAATCCATCAATCAATCAATCTAGCAATCAATCCATCAATCAATCAATCAATCAATCCATCCATCAATCTATCCATAAATCAATCAATCAAGCAATCAATCAATCAAGCAATCAATCCATCCATCAATCAATCAAGCAATCAATCCATCCATAAATCAATCCATCAATCAAGCAATCAATCAATCAATCAATCAATCAATCAAGCAGCATGGCAATTACTTGTTTTTAGAAATAGTTGAAATAAAGTCATTCATACCTTTGATTTTCAGCTTTGGCTTTTTTCCTAACAATCTCAATGTTGCATTCTTCACATGTGTCATAAATGCACTGGTTGATGGAACTGTTGTAGGAGCATTAGTTGTAGTAACTTTGATTGTTGTAGTATTGGAGGTTGTGGATTGGGTAGTGGTAGTTTTGGCAGTTGTCAATTGCGTTGTAGTAGTTTTTGTGGTGGTTGACAGTGTGGTTTGGAGGTGCACACCTTCCAGCATATTACCTGTAACTATACACAACACATGGTCAAGACACAGTTCTTAAAAACCCACAAAGCAAAACAATCCAGAAATATTTATTTTGCACATCAAATTCAAAGCTAATGTGATCAAAGAGCTTCTATCAGAAACCAACCAATTCCAAGAAAGTGCTATATGGTACAAGTGAGATGTTTTTGAAACCTCACGATTATAATAATAATAACAAATATTTTAAGTGGGTAGCCTGCATTAATCGAGCAAAAGTTCCATTTTTTACAGCAGGACCCACTATGAATAAAAATTGAGGGTTTCTGAAAATACTTGAAGCACAATAAAGTAGAAAAATAAAAGAGCATTGAAAAACAACGATTTAAATAACGAATTAGAGCTGTAAAAACTTTATACATGTAGGAGCCTCCCACCCATTCATAATCGTAACATAAAAATGTTTTGACAGGATAACCTATCAGTATTTACATAATGTTATCAACAGGGTCCTGCTTCCTTTATAGGTTGTATCAACAATATCAATACATAACTTAAAAGAACTTGCAGAATAGAAGAGCATATATGAAGTCAGTAATACACTTACCTAAAAATCCAAATAAGAAGGACACTGTGTAAAGCCAAAGCAAGAGGCTGGCTTTAGTTCCACCTTGGAATGTCATATCTCCAACAAAATAAGTGCTTCTCGAGACTTCGATATTTGGCGTTGAGAGGGCCTAAATCAACCCGACACACAGTACGTCACTAGGCTTTCAACTTGAAAATGATCTCATAGTGAAAATTAAATGCAACAACGGTGCATTATTCAATACATCAATTGTTAAACTAAACGTGAGTCATCTATCTTTGAATCACCTGCTACTGCGGACACCTTGTTTTGAATTTACCTCCATAAAAACCACATTCCTGTGTATAGCTGTCCCAGCCCTTCCCGTTCTTACGTCACAATAGCTCCGGTACAACAATGGCTTATTCACCCAAATTACAAATGTCGCCAAGACAACTTGACACTATATTGTAGATTGAAAAGAGGGCTGGGGGACTTCAACCCCAATTTTTGCCAGCCAGTGGCATCGAAAGATAAATGTTCGAAAGATAAAACTTTTATTGGCTTACCAGCCTCCACTATTTATCCAGCTCCTTACTTTCTATTTGGTGCCGAGCCTGGTGTTTTAAAAAATGTCCGCAATCAATGATCAATGATCCTAATAAACAGGGGGATTGGAAAATTCCTCAAGATGAAATAAGCGGGGTGTCGGAAGTTTGGGCTAACTGTGCAACAACCAGCACACATTACAAAAATCCCAGAGTCAGATCACTGCAAGGAAATGCTTTTTGGAATCTTACCACACATTAGGGTAACTCAACACAAGCATCAACTTTTTGCATGTTTCTCCCAGACCCGTAGCCATGGGATGGCATGAGGTGGCAATTACAATCCCTGGACAACAGGATGCCAGCTTTTTGCCACCCCTGGGAAATTATTTGCAATATCTTATTGTTGCTTTATATATGTAGATAAGGTGAGATATGAAATTTGGTTCAACTCAACCTTGGTCTTCACGGGCGCCGACTGCGTGGGGGTTTGGAGGCTCGAGCCACCCCTGGGAAATGCTACGGGGGCTGAGCCCCTGAAAAGTGTGAGAAAGAACGCTTCTTGACTGTCCAAATCACAGAAGGCCAAGAACTGACGTGATAAGGATACTACATTGACTCTTCTATTTATAGGCGGACTTGTTGGGGAGGGCGAAGTGTGCAACACGCCTCAAGAATTTTGTTCCATTAGGGAAATTCGACAACATTTCGCACCATTCGGTAATTGAAACAGACATGGAAATGTAAGATAGTGTTTAATGAACCGAACCATCCAAGTTTAAAAAAGATACCGATTCGGACATGTTCTACTTCTCTGACTAGAGATTAAAGATAAACATAATGTTTGTCCTACTTTCCAAAGGACGTTTCCAACATTCTAGAGGGAGGCAACTCAAAAACCTTTTCGCTTGCATCTTCAAAACTTGCGTCTTCTGAAAAATAGTGCTTTTATTTTATAGCATATGAAATTTGCAATTGTGCATGCATTTTAAGCAAAATTTGTTTTTGCCCACGAGGAAACAGTTTTCATGCTTTGTGCTGTTACACGGCATACTGTTAGCCAGCCCTAACTACCACAGGGCGAACTTCAAGATGTCAACCGTCTACACCCCCCGCCATATACTCATATCTTAAGTCCGTTCCTGCTTCTGTTATAAATCTATGTATTTGGTCTGTTTGTTGGGATAGCTTTTTCTTTTGCTATCTACAGTAAAATATGCTATACTACATATCGTCACAAAGCAGGGATAGTGCTAACGGGGGGCTTGGGAGGCTGTAGCCCCCCAAGAGTTTTATTAGTCCCCCGTCGGCACCTAAATTTCCATGCACCGTCGGCACCTTATAAATTCCGTGACCTTTTTATTTTTTCAGTCTTTTTAGAAAATATGATATGATAATATGTGTTACAAGCGTGTTACGAAAACAAAATCGCTTGGTATAGTAGTTGACGAGAATCTATCGTGGTATGAGCAATACAACACTTTAAAAGGTAAAATCTATGGAGGACTTTCGTCATTAAAAAAGTTAAAAAATATTATTCCCCAAACAAAACTGTGTAGTGTCTACTATGCCATCGTCGAAAGCCATTTACGCTATGCCAATGAAAGTTGGGGTAGCCTTCCAAGAACTAAACATGATGCTCTGCAACGCCTGCAAGACTTGGCACAGACAATAATCGAAAACGCCAGATTGAAATACAACTGGTCATGTGACTGGCTGAGCATTGAAAATATAATTTGATTTGATCGATCAGTCATGGCATACAAAATAATTAACAAATTAAGTTCGAAAAATCTTTGGGGTAAATGTCAACAAAGGTCTTCGCAATCAAATTATGCAACAAGGCATTGTAAAGATCTACAAATTCCCAGGCTTAACACTGAACAAGCGAAAAAGAGCTATCAATACTCTACTGTAAAAATTTGGAATACAATTCCAACGGATATTAGGGAGCTCCCAACTACTAGTCATTTCTAAAAGAAATTAAAGGAGTTCCTAAAGAGCTGATTAAAAATATGCTTGGCCACTTAGAAACATGACCCCCCTGGAAGAACAGCGTCCTAGAATATAAATTTAGTTCCCTACTCTTTTTTTCAATGTATTTAGACTATTGCAAATATTATCTACTTGGAATTTTGTGCATTATGATGTAAAATAAAAAAGCTGAAGGGTAGAATCGTGTATAAATAATATATTATCATATCATAACATATCATATATCATATCATATCATATCATATCAAATTGAAAATTGAAGATTTAATAAGCGGGGGCCATAATAACAGCGGGGAGGAGTTGTAACTTCTTTGAAAAAAATAAGCGGGGCAACGCTTGTTGGGGACTAAAAAGTAGGCTCCTTTGTGGTGTTTTTGCTACCAGGCTGATGGCAAAACACAACAGAGCTCACCCACCATATCATTTTTGCCTTCGTTTCTCTCGAGGAACCTGAAAGAGGTATATCAGCAAGCACAGTCATTTAGGATTCTCTCTATATAGAAGTCCTGAAACTGCTCTAGGGAACTTTTCTTTGAAAATAAAGTTATGGATCTTTTATTCCAGGAAAGTCAATATACCTAGAAATGAACGTGCCCTGTTGCTTATGACGTCACTACATTGCAAAAGGCAGAAGCCCACGACTCTCACATGACCAAGCAAGATCCAGATAGTATGGGGCCCTAAAATTGTGCAGATTCATCACAAAGACAAAAACGCGAATCACAATGTCTCGAGTAATGGATGTGAGTATATGAGCCTGCTTTTAATGTTTTCCTACGTTGGTATTTTAGCACGAGCTACAGCTTTGAACTTTGAAGCCTTGGTCAAGCGGCCTAAGATGGTTGCATGCATTTGTCTTCCAGAATTTGGACCAGATAGGAAAGAGCGAGGTCACACGACTTTTTAGCAATTGTTTGTAGTTAATCGTCCATGAGATAGCGCTTAGACTGTGCAAGATGTTTCGGGTAGGTTGTAGCACATTAAAAGCAAAGGGGGCAGTCAAGTCAGGTTGGACCCACTCGAGAATGCCTGCAATCCAAGCTTGAAGCCGAACTGGAGCCAAAGATTTATCGTTAAGGACGGGCCCTTTGAGTTCAAGCACAAATAATCACGTATCAATAACAGTGCTCATCTAATTGCTGCTTTACGTGGGCCTTTGTGTTTTTCCCGCCTACCTCCTTCTCATTAGTTCTGTACAGAATGATAAAGAACAAGTGTATCTGTTAGCATATAAAGTCATACATTTTCACTGTTGACAACTTGGCAATATGTTTGTATTTTGCTGTTTTAGAGTACTTTCCTGTGTCCATGTCCCCTGCTTTTCACAATTTTATATTTAGAGTTACCCTTTTCAGCTTACATTGTTACCCTTTTTGCATATTAGGGTGCCCCTGAATGCATGTGCCCCCATTTCTGAATGCTCCTTATGTCCCTGTCTTTGTCTCTCCATTGAACTGCAGAGTATGCCATATTTCACTGAGATCTCAGGTGTGCACAAGGAAAATTTATGTTGTACAAGTGTGTACTTAATATTTGAGCACATCCAGTGTTCGCCTTGAGAATAGAAAACAGGATTCTACATTTTATTGTACATTGATCTTTCCATAGGCTGAATTGCATTTGATTCATATGCAAAAGTTAAACCCTTCATTGTTAGTTGTTGATTTCCTGTATCAATACACAAAGACATGAATTCCAAGCAAGCTGTTGCAAGATATGTATCCTGCCTCACCCAATGTATGCTCAAAAACACCTATTATCAAGTTGCACACATGACTTTGTAGTCAGACCTTGCTACTTCTGTAGTTCCAGAGCTTCTGCTTCATGTTGTCTTTAGCTGCTTTATTTAATTGAACTGATTTTGCTTAATTGGCATATCTTATTTTCGTTTGGCAGATATTGCTGTGCAGATGGCTAAGGCCCCATCACTATATATTGTTGATGATCTTTTGCCTCCTAACTGCATTTATCACTGCGTAAGATTATATTTTCTATTTTTGATCTGTAAATTTGTTAGCACTGATCACATTTAACACTTGTTTGGAAGGTTCCTCTCATTGCACTCAAATCCCACAAACTCTTTAGCAATATGGTAAAGAAAGCATCTATTTCTTAGAGTAGGGTGGATATATCTTGCTGGTTTGTTTGGGTACTGCAGCTATGTTCTTCAAATCAGGGGTGACCCCAGGATTTCTCTTAAACAAGAACTTACTTTTCTTTCAAGGGTCTATAACATATGAATCCAATTAGTGGAGTGCTAGAAATTCTGCTACTACTCCAAGAAAGGGGTGCATAGACTTTTACTGTGGACTAGAATGTTACAACAGATGATCTAAACCCCCTAACCCTTTCCTGGTGCCAACCCTTTGCCACATTCATAATTAAATCATATTACCAACCATGACGATTATTATTTTGCCCATTATCCATTTTCAGTGATTGCCATAAAAAATCATGATTTGATAGAGGCGTCATTGCTCATTTTGATGAAAACTTTGCTTGAGAACTGTAGTTACTTCCCAATTTTTCTATTCAATTTGAGAGTACCATTACTCCTAGTATATGTAGACCATTCCTGCTTCCTGTTTCCTTCTTCTAATGCTCTCATTGTTTTGGAAGCAATGACTTTTCTAGTTTAGAAAGAGGTTGTGATATATATTTGAAGTACTAACTCATGTCATCATTTCTTTGTCATTCAGTTGAAATTGCCTTTAACTCCTATACTTTTAGGACTTAATGTTTTTGCAATATGTGAACTTGGGCAAAATGTTCATCCATTAAATTATTGTATTTCTTGTATTTCACAGGTATGGAATTTCAGTATCATCAGACCATGTTAATGCACTGTTCCCTTACATCAGGTTAGATTTGTAGCCATTGAAAGTAATTAGCAGTGGCATGTGTTTTAGTAATCTTCATTTGCAGTAATTTTTAATGAGCTTTATATGTAGTGGCTATTTTTTACATTTTACTATGAGGCAGTAGCAGTTTTATGGGCTGTGGGGCCCTGTTTGAAAAATTTTTGTTTGCCAATAAGATTCTTCAAGTTCTTTTTTGTTGAAATTGGTATGCCTCAACTGTATTTTTTAAAATGGCTCTCTTATGAAACACTTTGTCTGCAGAAACCAACTCAAGAAGCATTTTCCAACTATCTGAAAACCTCTACTTTGAAAATTTTTCTCAGGGCCCAACCATTGTGGGCCCTATGGTAGACTCTTGATATGGAATGATGTCTAATACATCAATAACATATTTGACAGCCATCCTTGCTCTTGTACCCCAATAGTAATCAGCAACAATAAAGTGGCTTACTGACTAGGTAAATTCAGGTAAATTTTACCTTATACCTCTAGACAAGATTTCTCCCTGTTTTCATAAATGGCTGTGAACTGTACATTTCATCTTCTTTCACTCAGCTTTGTCTTTCTATTTCATCTAATCTAACTTGGAAACTCTACACCCATTCCACTGCTAAGCATGCATCTCAGAAACTTGGCTTTCTTTCCAGAGCCTGTGGCTATTTCTCACCCCCTCAGCTGTTAACTATATACAAATGTCAGATTTGACCTTCGCTTGAGTACTGCACCCATATCTGGGGTGGTGCTCCTAAGTCTTCTCTCCATCTTCTCGATGAAGTCCAATCTAAAGCAATCCAAACCTCATCAATTCCCTCCATTCTCTCTCCCATTGTCGTCTGGTTGCAGATCTTTCCATTTCTACTTATAATTTCATGGACTTTGCTCTCTGGAGATTAAGAATATCATTCCTGATTCAGTGAGATGTGTTCGAACAACCAGAAGCTCTACCCAATATCACCCTTTCTAATTTACACTACCTAATCTGCAAACTCTAGCTCACAAATCATCTTTCATTGCAAGAACTTCTCAGCTATGGAACACATTGCCTTCCCCTGCTTTCCCCGAAACCTACAACTTATCATCCTTCAAATCTAAAATCAAAAAACTTGATCTTATCTCTCTATCCACTTAATCTTTCTCCCTTTTCTAAGTCTTTCCTTTGTCGGGGCATTGTTCTAGGTCCTATGGTCTTTCCCAATCATTACATTACATACTAAAAGAGAACAAAAGAGTTCTCTTGATGTTCTTGTATGCGTGGTTTGAATCAGAAACTGAAAGGCATATCAATTTCGTTGTAGCAGAATTTGCAGAAATTATATTATGAGCAAAAACTTCAAAGCTTAGAAGATTGTACATTAGTCATTTATCTATACGTTCTTCCAACTGTTGTACAAGCATTAAGCACCCTTCAACTTATCAAAAATTACCTGATTTTGATGGTAGGCTGAGCCAATTTTACTTGAATTTTCCCAAGTTTCAAAGTTGGTGGTTGCTACATCCCCAGGTCACTACATCTTTACACTCATAAATAAAGGCATTTGGTGTGTTCAAGTGTTTTTCTATGATTTCTTTTCACTTTTGTCTTAGGTGCAGGCCCCTTTAGGGTTACCAAAAGCTTGGGGCCTGTAACCATGGCCCTCTGGCCCCCCTTAAAACCACCACTGCCCTGAAGTGTAGCATGAAAAATACTGTTATTTTATGCAACCTTTACCATTGCGTATGATATGTCTTAAACCTTTTGAACTCAGGTTTGCTGTAGGTTAGAACATTTATGCCTTTCAATGTTTCAAAAGTATACTGCAAAGTGTTGCATCTTCTTGATAATTTTACTTGTTAAAGACATCATTTATTGTAAGGTACCAAAATAAATTAACATTCATTTGTTTGTTTGCTGTAAGGGCTTGAAAATAGTATTGTTATTATTGCAACCATTCATGCTATCTGCTCCTTTACCTTATGCCAGTGCTCCGCAACCTTTTTCAAATCACAGCACACTTGTAGAGTTTGCTAAATTCGGCGGCACACCCCAACAAAAAATGTAACTGCAGGCATAATAAGTGGAAAAATATGTGATTTGTGCTTGTACTTCAATGAAATATTCCTGGTTTTTGATTAGTATACATTAATTCTTTAGATATTTTTTATCAGTAATAAGCATGAAGACCTTTATTTGTACATATTAGTTGTGCAAAACTGGAGCAAAATATTCAAATTAGCAAAGGACGACAAGTATTTGTAAAAACAAGAAGAAAGTTTAAGTTGCTCTGTTGCATGTGACATTGTCTTGCTGCACATCGGTTGTGGAGCACTGCATTATGCCAAGGTTTTCACTGATGCATGCTCCATGTTCATGGCTTCTTTCATTGAAGATTGGTTAATTAAAATGGTCTAAATAACCTTAAACCAAATCCAATACTGCTAAAATTAATGAATGGAGGGGCAATGTAAGGATTGGGGGTCTTCACATTGCAAAATTAATTAGTACCCCTGTTTATTATGAGTTTTTAGAGTACCTCAGTCCTTATTATAATTCTAGTCCATCTTCAAACTCTGTTGGGTTGTATTCTGTTTTGGCTCATACAGCACCAGCATCTTTTGTAAGTTGAGTAATATATTTTTATTTCTAATTCCATCAATCAGTGAGGCAGGCACCACTGTTCCAGAGAGCTGTATCTTTGGTATATTTCTGAATCTTGGTGCTGTACTTGGTAAGTAACTTGTTTTTGCATATACATGCTACTTGACATTTTAAGACTTTATTACTCTCAGGCAACAGCCACCCTGAGAACTGTGTAGAAACTTCATAACTTGCTAAATATTGTCATCAGGGTTTGTATGGGTATTGGGTAATTTTGGAAAGTTGTGGACATTGATAATGCCTCTTTCAATGACCTAGAAAGTTTTGGTGAAGATAGGTTTTGCAAAATTGCTGTGGAAAAGTTTTGGATTTTTGTTAGGTAAAATTCTAATTAGGCCTCAGAGTGCTCTGTGAAAAATGTGCCTGCAGAAAAAATAAACTGTAGTAGATGGCCAGATGCAGATTTGGAACAGAATTACATGCAGAAACTGGGAGTGTAACACTTGATGCCTGTAATCAGTGCTTGATGGTTGTGCAGGTTATTCAGCTCTGATTCTAAGATATCCTAGAATGGATATAGCACAGTGTTACATTGATCTTCATGTATAATATATTTGTTCGTTTTACTATTTATAATGTAAAGGGCCAATCCATATGTTCCAAACATGATACCTGAAGACTTTGATCAAGTACATCTCTCTTATTACTCCCATTTAGGTGGTGGTATTGAAAATTAAAAACTTTGCTTTCAGATTCTTGCTATGAGTTTATAGCCAATGAAATCTTGTTTTGGAAATGACAGGCAAAATGTGTCATTTTTCAACCTGTAGTTTTGGATTGAAAGTTTACTAAATCTACCTGATGGATTTTCTTTTTGCTCATTTTATAAGTTACTGAGTGTAGCATCAACAAAGAACCAATTTGCTTGGGCTGGAGGTTGTAATTACCAAATTTAGGCCAATTTATTTCCAAGACTGCAGTGTTCTGGATGTGAAATTATGGATGTCACAGTTTTTATTAATTCGTATTCTTTGCCTAAGATTTTTCAAATCTGCAAACTCCATTGATGCATTGGTATTCATAGTCTGCACTGAGCACCTTAAGGCCTAGATTCCATCACGTTTGCATTTGTTAGACTCCAGGAATTTTCTAGCAATGACTGTTACCTCAAATGTTTGAAAGTGAAAGAGGATTTGTTAGAGGAAAATTGAGAATGCAAAAAGTATACCAAAGTATCAGCACATTTAGGACATCAATGAAGAATTCATGGTGCCCTTCAAGCATTAGTGGAAAAATATATTTGCTCTTTGCTCGTCGATGTCAACAAAGAACGTTGTGAAATGCTCACGAGTATATGCAAGAAGAAAGAGAGGAGTCAGGATTCATCTTTGTTGGTACAGTGCTGTGAAACATTGCAAGCCAAAGATGTAACTGTATTACAAGAGAGAGTCTGAAAGTCAAATCTTCAGTCTATTATTGATACTATCACTGCAAATGGACGGTCAGGGCGAGGAAAAGTAATTTTCATGAAGGAGGTATTTCCTTCTAATGCAACAGGAATTCTGATGGATGCTGAATAGGAAATGTGCTGCATATGAAGCCTTGCATGGGGAAGGTGATTCAGAGTCTTCTTATTCAAGTGTCATGCCAAAAGGTGTTAGTAAAAATGATTTCTCTTTTTGTTGCTTTTCTAAAAGGTTTTATTGTACTTTCACAGCCCGTCCACTTTGCAAGCTTGCAAGCGCTCTCCATCTCCCTCGTGCTCTCCTTTCTAAAAGTTTACCGGTAACTACAACGTATTCTAGTTTATCTGCCGAAAAAAGCAATTTGTCTTTTCGAGATGTCTGACATGATGCCGCTTTTTGAATTCTCTTTTTCAGTACTTTATCATTGATCTTTTCTGTCAATTTCACTTTTCAATTCTCTTCAGAAACAAGATATATCTGTTTTGTTTAATATCGAGCTCTCATTTCCATGTAGCAATATTGGTGTAATGCAGATAATGAATCTAATTACTTACCTAATATACGCCCACACTAAAAAATTTTTCAAAAATTTTCCACCTAAGAACCTTTTATTTAAGTCCTCTACCTTTAATAAGCCAAATATTGTACAGGAAGAAGGCTAGAACTAAAAATAACTCAATAATAGATAAAGAAGGTAATTTACTAATGGAAATGGAGGATATACTGAAAAGATGGACGGAATACATCAAAGAATTATATGAAGATGAACAAGAAGTAATTAATCTAGAATTAGATGAACAAGGGCCAGAAATCATGAAAGAAGAAATAAGAGCAGCCATGAATAAGATGAAGAAAGGAAAAGCAATTGGAAAGGATGGGTTAGCAGTGGAAATGCTGGAAGCTCTGGGAGAAAAGGGACTAGAATTTATAAAAGATATAGCAAACAAGATATATAACACAGGAATTTTACCAGAGCAAATGATAGAAACAGTAATGATAGCAATACCAAAAGTAGCAGGAACACGTAAATGTGAACAATATAGAACGGTTAGCATTATCAATCATATGGCAAAGATGATCCTAAGAGTTATCATAGAAAGAATGAGGAGTAAGATAAGACCTGAAATATCAGAAGAACAGTTTGGCTTTGTAAAGAACTCAGGTACTATCAACGC
>WIPJ01006242.1:146674-163405 GCA_018155075.1 Cassiopea andromeda
ATATGTGTGTATATATATATATATATATATATAATATATATATATATATATATATATATATATATACATTTTTATACAGATAAATCGAGTTTTAAACACATGTACACTATCTTAGGTCTAGAAAGTCCAGTACTGAACTTTCTTATATTCTGACAAAGGACTTTCTTATAAATAAAAACCTCTATTGAAAGTATTATGATATTTTTGGAAATGAAATTAATAGATTGTATCTAGCTGAATTTGTCAAAACAATAATCATTAGCACACTACCACGTACTTTCCTTTTCTCAAAATTTTCATTAAGTGAATTTAGTAGAAGTAATTTAAAATTGCACGTTGTTTTTATAAGAAAACCATTATTTTGCCTGAGCCTCAATTTTCTTATGTTTTCGCGAAACTGAGCCTGAGATTTTCTAAGATTTTTCTTAACTTATACTGAAATAAACTGGCCAAGATGGTTTGCAATTTCGTTATTGATATTGTATCCTTGAATTTGAATTACATCTTTAACATTTTGAACGCAATAACGACAAAATATCGATTTTTGGCCAATAAAAACACTAAATTGTGGAAATTGAGCCTCGTGATTTTATTACGATTTTCTTAAGATTTTGATGATTTGAGCCTCATTTTCTTATAAACTTTTTTCCTTTAAAAAAAGCGTGTATATAGATTTCAACGGAGGAGAAAGACTTAGAAGTGAAAGAGGACAAGAGATCTAGCTTATGTGCTTTTTATACACGAAATTAGGACTTTTTGGATATGAAGTTAGTGAATTTGAAGAAAAAGGAAGGTAGTAAGCGAATAGAGTTCTTATTAAAGAGATAGCGTTTGGAAAAGGTGGGAATAGGCGCTAGAAATTCAAGCAAGAATGAAAAGTTAGCAATTAAAAGGATGAAAAGAAAAGGAAAGAAGAGAAGGTTTATGCCCGAAGACATTGGAAAAGTGGTTGCAAACCTGGAGTCCATGCCCGGAAGCACGTGCGATCGCGCGTGCGCGTGCTCACAAGCGTTCAAAATCCCCAGCGCGAGCGAAAAGTCGTCCATGCCAACAGTATAAACCGTGCAATCACAAATGCCAGAGGGGAACTTTATTGTTGCGACTGCAACACTAGTGACTGTCATCTTTTCTAGCGTAGCTCTGCTTTACCCTGTTTTATCTTAAGTAAGATACTTGACTTGTTTCAGCAACAATAAACTCTATAGTTCGGATAGACAAATCTTGGATCGCACGTACAATTTCAAATAATTAAGAGCAATCGCTTGTGCATGCAAGGGCACACGTGGAAATTGACGCTCTCGTACCAATTTCCTAAGATTATTTTTAATATATCCTTGAGTACCAAAAGTGTAACTTCGCTTGAAAATCAAAGGAATGCATTACAACCTTTGTTGATGTTCTACATATTTTTCTTATAGGAGTCCTAGTTTCTCGCCGAGCCTCAATATTCTTAAATTTTTTCGGTTTTGAGCCTTAGATTATTCTTAAATTATTTTTACATATCAAAAGTGGATCTACGTCTGAAAATTAAAGGATTATACTCAAATCTTTATTGGTATCTTACTCTATCATGAAACAAAACGAAAGTGGAAGGGAATAGCACATATTGTATTGATAGTGAAAAAGCTTATCTGCAAGCAGTACTATAACTCAAATACTTCTTATTCTTATACTATTACTTTACAAAACTTCTAAGTCTTGATGAATCTTGGGCCTTGCGTTGTTCATAAATTATTCTTAAATTTCTGCGATTCTGAGAATTAATATTCTCAAACAGCTTATTCTTATAAAAAGTATACAATTTATCGTAAAAGAAGAGAGTGAATCAGTACAACAAATATTGTAAAAAAATATTTTGATTTCGTGTTAGTTTATTACACTGATGATGGATCCCTGGAATTAGGGCCCGAAACGTTTGGACTTGTCACATATCATGGCTATGTCTAAATAAATCTGAAAATGTCGTACTTGGAAAAGTCAATAATGCAACCATGCCTCTTATTATCGTCGTCTTCATTCTGCGATTTATTGGAAAATAACGTTTCCCTCAAAGCGAAAATTTTGTATCGATAATGCAAAAGTTAATCTGAAAGCAGTATTTATAACTGGAATATACAAAATTATAGGCCTTGTTGAAGCTTTAGCTTTGGATTGTTCTTAAATTGAAGCACTTTTGGAGCCTCAATATCCTAACAAATGGAATTATTATAAAAATAGAGTGTACGCTTTTCGTCGTTCTCCTCGTCCTAAGATTTTAAAGCATTTTAGCTGTCAGAGAAATTGCCTAAACATGGTCTTTCTCATGAAAGGCTAGAAGACCCGTGGCTATTGGCGGTCCCTAACTGTTATAGTACTCCAAGAAAACTATAGGAGGCGAAGCATTTTGCTGAACTCTTTGGATTATTTAAATGTAAACTTTTGCAACTTTCTCAAGATTACTGGGTAGGAGTGTGAGACCCAGAAACTATTGTTCTGCAAAACAAAATGGAATCCCGCTAAGTCCGAGTGCATATAAGATTAGCGTGCTGGACGATAGACACAAGAAGATGCAGCAATTTTGTGCACATTTTTGTAACATGGATTTACCGTAACAACTTTGCCATGGTTATACAGTAATCCGCTTATACCTGCTGACTCAGTTGACGCAAGGTTGGTTGTTGACTGCACTTCAGAGTCATTCTGCCCTCAGTGTAAGAAATCAACAATAATTGCCTACTCAGGTCACGCCAATTCAAAAGCTAGGAAGATAAACCTGAAAAACCAGCTTTCAATAGCCAACATTGGTTATTGCAATACTTTGGTAGCTCGAAATATTCACTCAAGTTGGTTTTGAAAAAGTTTCAACAAAGGGATACTAAGTAGTAGGAAATCATGGAGTAACTAGCGAGAAAATTTTAATATCTGGTAGGGTATTTTTCCACTAGTTTGCTAACAATCGACCGACAGATAATTTCATGAGTGGTGTCAATATACGCAACTCTTCAGTGAGCCCCTGCCAACACGATGCAACCTTGCAGGTTTTTTATGTAACTGCTAAGAATCAATTGCAATTGCGACTTAAGTTGCAACAGAAATACAAGTGTGATGGTAGGGAAATCCAAGCAAGGAACAGCGAGTAATATAAATTATAAGTATTGATTGCACATTCAGAAACTCGGCTATACTCTACAATGCAATACTGTACAGTGCTCTATTAAACCAACTAACCTACATGTGTAAATCAAGAGAACCGAGAAGAATAAAAGCAGAGCTTCCACTTGTAAGGAAATTTCCTTATCGTAAGGAAATTTGGCCATTTGGAAGGAAAAAGGAAATGAAAATTGTAAAGAAGTAAGTAGGAACTTTTGTAATGATTAGGGAATTTACAAGAAAGTCAGAAAATGGTTTTATAAGTCTAACATTTCACTTGCTGATTGATTCCTGTGCTATATAGATGCTGTATCGCAGGTGGTATTAAAGGATGGATGTGATGATGATATAAAAAGACGATGCATTGATGCATACTGGCTTCCACCTAACTCATGAAGGTAAACTCTGTCAAGCTTCCTGAATGAAGCGGAGGCGACAATCAACGACCATACACTCATTTTGCACAAATATATTGCCTAAATAACAAGAGTAACATCTTTTCTTTGTCTATTTGCCCACCCCAAATTAAATCTATTGTGACAAAGATGAAGACAAAGATGATGCAACTGCTTGGAATGATTACACTCCCTTTTTATAAGAACATGAGCCTGAAATTTGGTGGAAAAATAGGAAACAATTAAGAACAAGCCTGAGGCTGAAGAAATACTAATGTATGTTTGGGTAAGATACATAAGCTTTCCGCTAACATATGGACATGAAATGTCTTTTCCTTGCTAGCCTGAGAAGAGTTGGCAGCCTTGTCACTTGTCTTTGGTTTCACGAAGTAGTTGCACCAGAAGAAACTAGCTACTGTGCTAGCATTGTTTACTTATAATTGATTATCAACTTGTTTCAATAAAATCTTCGATATGCAAGAGAGGCCACCTCAGATTTAATGTTTGGCTAATGGGCTCTCAACCGATCAAAACATCCAATTTTGTCTTGTATATTATCCAATTTCAAGACTGCTTACACCCTTCTACTTTGAGAACAAATTAAGAACAATCCAGCCTCAAAATTTTGAAAAAATTAAGAATGCCCAGTCTGAACCTCAATTTTACTGGTTCTTATAAAAAAAGGAGTGTACTAGTCAAAGATAAGAGAGATTCGCAAACGTAATGGACAGATGAAATATGGCAATCATATCACTTTTGTGTCTGTCATGGCTTCATTTCCTTGCTCAAATGCGCCAGTAGAGCGCACCTTTAGTAGTTTGAAGTTCATAAAAAATGAAAAAATCTCCTATGAAGCCTGAAACTCTGGCGGCAATGATGCAAACGATATTTGCATTAAAGGTATCTAGCCAGTCGGCAGAAAGCATTCTTGACGACAAAAGTCGCCCCTTTCTTATAGACATGAAAGCTAGTGTAACCAATAGTGAGTCAGCTGATCTAAAGACATTTCATAAAGAAACTACAGGCTTTCATTGCTTTATATTGAATTTTGGCGCAAAACTTAAATAGTGAAAGTCCTATCTGTTACGTCTAAATTCGTTTTATTTCGTTTTGTTCTCTATTATTGGTTAGATTTGTTCCACCCCACCAACCTGACTCATATCTCAATGTTTCTTGCTGCTTTGAGATTGAATTGTAAGTGCGGATGCGTCTCATATTTATAGTGAAAGAGATGAATAAAAGTCAGACGTGGTACCATTCAAGGTTACATAAAATTTGAAAGTACTTTTATTTGAATTCTACGTCGTTAAGAGTGGTTTTATACCATATATGTGGAAGGAAATCATTGGGAACTTTTCAATATTTGGTAAGGAAATTTTACCCAAAAAAGGAAATAAAGAAGGAAATGTTTGGTGTTCGAAAGTGAAAGCACTGAAAAAAAGTGAGGCTATGGTGTCAAAGATAGCGTGGTGTGGTTCGTCATGGAGTTGCAAGGAAAAGCGGTTTGGACATGAATCAAGGGTGGCTCTGGGGGAGGGCTAGGGGCTATAGCCCCTCCTCAGAACACGCTAATCCCCCGTCGGAAGGTGAAGAACTCTTTTTTGGAGGTTTTCTAGTAGTTATAATACCCCGCCAACCGTATTTAAGCTCCCTCGTTGGAGGACTCAGCCCCCTGTCCGAAAATTCTTGGCGTCACCCCTGAAATGAAGGAGAAAACATGTAATGAATACGTAAGAGGAAGAAAAAGAACTTATTCTAAATGAATATAAGAAAACGTGGTATCGTGACACAAGCACAATCCAAGTATCTGCTCATTATACAGACAAAATCATGATAAATACAATCGCTGAATCAATTAGTCAATCATTCAATCACGAACACTCGAATAGGCCTCACAGCTGCATTGACTATCCCCTCCGTCGTCGTCAATCCTATACACTTGTGCCTATCACCAACACTATGACAATCTACATTAACTTTTTTGGCTTAAACAGATACCAATGAGAAGATGCATTGATAAATCTTTCAATGTAATTTTTTCTCTCATTGAAAAATTAACGGCGATCAAGAGAAGAAAAGTAAAAGGTAAAAAAGGCACGTTGAAACTGATGCAGAAAGCACTTTGAGAAACATGAATGAACATGCATGATACTCAAGTCCATCCGCTGATCAAGAATTTTCAGGAATTGCTGCATATGCGCAATATCACTTTCCAGAAAGTATACTTTGGAATGCAATAAACAATGACTTTTATTAGTATAAAACAGTAATTTTCACACCTTTCCATTCGGGGGGGGTTTGCTTTGACCATTTGACCAGCTACTGTCACTAAAGAAAACAAAAGGTCGCGGAAAATAATGTGACCTATTCTCTTGCAGCATGGCTGACATTTGTCCAACTCTCCTGCAATTTTAAAAATATTGGGGGCGTGACATCCCCCACCCCTCATCCGCATATCCCTGCCCCTGAGGGGTCCTTTGGGGGTATCAAAGACTTGGGAGATCTTAGGAGGTGTCCTAACCCTAACCTGTCTCCTAGATCACTGGGTGCAAGTTGAATTCATCAGAACCATTTCTGCTGTGGCTCAGCATTAATAGCCAAGATAACACTATCTAACAATATCACTTCGATTGTCCACCTGAAGAACGAAGAGCATAGCACCAAAAAGGAAAGTTAACAACAGTTCATATGATGTCATCTGTCTAGTTGTGCAGTTGCATTGAAATGCCTTTGAGATACCCACGTTAGGATGCAAGACCTAGTGAGACCTCTTCAGGTAAAATTCCAGGATAGAAGCCAAAATTTTACAGGCCTGTTATTATCTCTGCTCTGGCCTTTCTAGCACTGTGATACTGATTAAGTGTTAAGTCTCATAGTGAACATCTGAAAACAATAGAAAGATCAACGGGTATCTGGTTCTATATTTACAAATATGTGAATAAGAACAATCAACACATGTTCATGAAATTCAAAATTTTTTAGCCATGGAGCTCTGTCTAATGACATTGAACACTGTAGAACAGAGGGATAAGCTAGAATTTTTATTACATACATTTATAAATACAAACTCGTACACTTTGCATGAACTAAAAACACAAACATTCACGTTCTTTAAGTTGCCCAGTCACAAAAATAAGAAGTCTACACTACATTGAAGTAGCCTTAGTCTGGGGATAACATTGAGCTGCTAATTCCAAAGCTCCTTCTTGAAGCAGATAAGTATGTCATTCATCAAGCAAGCTAAATCAGTCTAAGCAGGGACGGATTCAGAGCTGGATGTTGTGGGGCATGGCATCGTGTTATTGTTTTATCATGTTAGAAGTTTTTTAATGCAATGCTTTGCTATCAGAGGTACTACAGTCTGGGAGGGGCCATGACCCTGTGGTCCCCCCTCTAGATCCGCCCCTGAGTCTGAGACATCAAGAGATCCTGCAAAAAGAAATCATGTGCTTCCTGATCAGTATGTGAAACAATACCTAAGCTTCAAGTCTCTAAAAATAATAGCAAAAAAGTTTGATTAGCTTACATAATATTAGCTCAAGCCAAATATGGCTTGGCTGGGAAGAGAAACCCGAAAAAGATACGGTTTTAGATTCTCAGCAAATGCTTTCATTTCTTCAGCAATAGACTCCTGCAAGAAAAAGATAGGTACTTTAGCGAAAACCAAGCAAAAAAGCAGTTGACTCACAATGGCATGTTTGGCACGAGGCACTGGATTCTTGAAGCTGCGTCTTCAAGGCAGCTGTTCGCTGAGTTATTTATTCCAATATAGCCACTTTAAGCCTATTAACATATGAAAATGAACTTTAATCATAAAATACTTGGACGTTAAGTGATAAGATTTGACTGAGGAATTCAAGCTTATCTTCTCCAATGATAATGGAAAGATGTTCGATTCATGGCCTTTCAAACCACTTCTAGTTGCCAATTAGGCTCGTATCTTAATACCAATTTCCACAAAAAGTGAGTACAAGCTCCAAGAACTAGTAGTAAATTGAGGGTGTTATGCACTGAGGGATAGATGCGCATGCCACTCATTGGTGCAATGGCTTGCGGGTGCAAAGGGGCTATGGTTAAATTCAGCCCCAAAACTCACTTCTACTGCGCTCCTGATAACGCTGGATATACAATAATTTTAAGTAAACTCTCAAAGCGACCAAAGCGAACATGACATGAGAGTGAGAGCACTAGCGAGTATTCGTTTTGGTCGCCGAATAAAGAGATTTCAATGGAGTTCGGACATAACAGAACTTCAACGAACGACAAGAATAGTCGCTATCTCCTACTCAGCCATTTCTGAAATGACCTCAAGTTAAAAGAGGGCGCATAATGCGGTAATACTATTGCTATTACTTGCATGAAAATGATACTTGTACGGAACTATACTACGCTCTGTAACACCAATGCACAGCAAGACGTCGAGCAAACATATAAGGGAGAAGCAGTAAGAAATGGGGAAAAGCTGTTCAAATTGAGAAAAACAGAAAGAGCATAGACAAAAATAGGTGGAGAAACAATGATCCAAGCGGATTATTCTAAAGCCATGCATACTGCTGAACAAACACCTCTACAGAAAATGATGATTACTTCGCAATGACAACACAGGGATAATCGCATGAAGAGTTTTAATATAAGTTCTCACAAAATAGTCTGTTGGTACTACAGAACTTTACTACAGCACGAAAAGGCGGAAAAATTCTTTTGCACGACACGAAAACGAACACACCTTTTCTGACACGACAAAACGTTCTTATGACACGTCGGATAGTGCTTCGGTTAACCTTTCGGTCACTACCGACGTTTCATACTCTGACGAGTGTCGGACGAAAAAAGCTTTCAGTAGGTCAAAAGAACGTTGCCGCTTTTTCGCACTGTAATGAGTTTTCCGTGTTAATAAGAAAAACAGAAACCGCAATTTTCCTAAACTAGGTCTATAGAGAGGTACCTTACAGAAATAGGCAATCATTGCCCACTCAAACACTTCTTGCTCATTTGATACGCGTTTTTTTTATGAGAAAATTATTATTTTGCTTGAGCCTCAATTTTCTTAACTTTTCCCGAAATTGAGCCTGAGATTTTCTTTAAATTTTTCTTAACTTTTACTGAAATAAACTGGCTAAAATGGTTTACACTTTCGTTATTACTATTGTATACTTGAATCTGAATTCCATCTTTAATAGGTTGAATGCAATAACGACGAAATACCGATTTTTGGCCTATAAAAACACTTAATTTTGGAAATTGAGCCTCGTGATTTTCTTACGATTTTCTTAATATTTTGACCATTTGAGCCTCATTTTTTTATAAACTTTTTTCTTATAAAAAAAGAGCGTGTACAACATTTGGAAATGGCTTAGTAAACTCTAAACAGCTCTGATTTGAGGTGTTATCTACTAAGTAAATCAGCAGCTGCAGTAATCCTAATCTATCCACTAAAATTCAGGAAAATCATTGGAAGTAAGTCAACGCAAAGAAGACCTTGTACAAAATTACAAAACAAAATAAGAAAGAAAAAAACACTCGGCACTCGGGTCATGGAATACACATATTTTATTTTATTAGAAAGCTTTTAGGTCTAGCATTGAAACTTTCTTAGCTTCATTAACATTTCAGGATAAAACTATCTTGGTAAATATTTCTTTAGCTCCGATGTCTTGGGCATTAGCATTTCAAAGAACGGTGCAAAAATATTCATTTGCATATGAAAAAATGACCACCCTTAATGCCAGTATGCATCCTGGGAAGTTTGCTCGCCACTGATTCTTGCCAAAACTTTTCCAGAAAAAATGGCTCGCCATTAGAGCTCGTAAACCTTGGCAAAAATTGGCAGAAATACTGATAAAACTAGCGAAAACTTGCCAAACTGCAATTGGCGAGTTTCTATAAACTTCGTTTTCGCCACAAATCTGAAATTGGGGAGGTATGTAACAAAAAATTTAGCTACAGACATCAAAATTTCCCAGAATTACAGACAAGATATCAAAGTTATGCCACCCCTTACCAACAGCTTCAGTACTGACACCCCAAACCCCCACACCCCGTGCCTTGGCATCTTTCATGTTGAACATGGTCCATGAAAAGAGTATTCAATATAATTTACGATCAAAGAACCTGCTAAGGTTGCCTCAAACTAACATTAGTAATATGGAAATCATAGTATAGTTTTTCGAAGCAGCATCTTATGGAATTACCTTCCAAATGAAATTAAAAGCCAAACCTCCGTCTGCTCTTTTAAGAAATGTATAAAAAGTTGGAGAGGAGAGGACTGCAACTGTAAAATTTGTAAATAGTGAAGTTGTTATATAAATCGTGTTATCTTCGTTTTCTCTCTATTCCCCCCCCCTTTTTAACGATTTCGTTGCATTTAGAGCATGTTGATGTAAATAGTTGGTCTTAATTAGTTTCTTATAAAATCTAGTAAAAACCAACTTTAAACAATTTTATATTATTGTATATTGGCATGCCACACATTAGAGGCGTGTTGTCAGCAATAAGGCCCTGAAAAAAGTTAGGTGCAGGGCTCAATTCAATGTATCTTGTTTCCTATAGTAAAATTGTGGTTGGCAAGGTACACCCATTTCCAAACACACTTGAAAAGCTAAACTGAATTTCATTTCAGGAGCCCATCTGTGACTCCAGTGGGCCAGCAAACCCATCGTTTACTTATGATGCTAATGATTAGTGAGCGTGATGAATGTGATTTTGTTCTTTATATATAGATATCAAAGTTTTGCCCCCCTTACCAACAGCTTCAGTACTGACACCCCAAACCCCCACCCCGTGCCTTGGCATGTCACTCAGCAGAGGTGTGTTATCAGCAAAAAGGAGGCCCTGGAAAAAGTCAGGCGCAGGGCTCAATTCAATAGATCTCATTTGCTATAGTAAAATTGTGGTTTACAAGGTACAGCCATTTCCAAACATACTTGAAAGGCCCAATCGATCGAGACCATAAGATGAACTGTTGAGAATAACAGTTATAAGATTTACAGCTTTTATAGGGAAATAATGGGAATTTTTAGCGCATATGACCTATCCAATATCTGAGGTCTCAAAACTCCAGTATTGAAGTACTGAACCTCCCTAACTTTCTAAACATTCTTAACTACACGTTCTTTTTTATAAGAAAAAAGTTTATAAGAAAATGAGACTCAAATTGCCAAAATAGTAAGAAAATCTTAAGAAAATCATAAGGCTCAATTTCTAAAATTAAGCTTTTTGTTGGCCAAAAATCGACATTACATCATTAGTACATTTTAAATGTTAAAGGTAGAATTAAAATTCGAGTATACTAGATAAATAAAGAATATGCAACCTATTTCAGCCAGTTTAGTTCAGTAAAAGTTAAGAAAATTTTCAGAAAATTTCAAGCTCAATTTCGAGAAAACTTCAAGAAAATTGAGGCTCAGGAAAAATGATATCTTAAGAAAACAACGTGTATAGGAACACTATTTCCTATAAGCCATTTTCGTATGAAAAAATCCAAGTGAGCTCCTAAAAGTAAATTATTCTCACAAAAACAAGCTGCTACAAGAAAACATATACTACTCTCTAAAGAAAAAAAGAAGCTCCTCAGCCGCTGGTATGTTGCCCAAAGGCCGGGCTCAAGATTTCACGGCCAAGGTCATCGTCTAACAAGTTAAGTGGTCAAGTCAAAAGGAAATCGCTCTGTAATTATGAATTGAATAGATTTTAAAGCAGAGGATACCTGCTGCACTGCTGTGTTTGCGGTTATTTCAACTAAATGAGAATCCGTTAATGGTTGAATTCTATTCACATCGCCTCTGTTTGGCACCTAAATAAGGAATGCAATACAAATAGTGACAGCTTCTTTGTCAGCTCTTAGATTCCAGACCCTTTCCCTAGCGCTAAATGAAGACCTGTTAATTTGGCCAATTGAATAGAAAAAGTCCGTTTCATGACAAATAAAGAAGAACTGCAAGTATCATACAACAATTCCTAAAGCGCCCGCCCATTCTATTTATTCTATTCCTACTCGTTCTGAGACCTAAATAGTCCTACCTGTTGAGTCAAGTACCGCAAATCCTCAAATAAGCCCCCAGGGGTTTATTTGCAAAAATGAATTCTTTGGAGGGGGGCTTATTTGAGGGGACGGCTTATCTAAAGGCTTTGCATTTACTTCGAAGGTTGGACGTAAAAACACGACATAATATTCCCAATCAACGAAATCATAAAAAAGTTACCAAAAGGCTACTTTGCAAAGGAAATTTATTAGTCAATAATGACTTCTTCATTTTCATCACGACATTCGCATTTATTTCTGCTATTTTGTCTTCAGTCAAAGGAAGTAATAATGTATAGCTATTGTTTTGTAGGGGCTTTTTTAAAATAAAGTATTTTTCTGCAATTATGCTTCCCTTGAATAAGGCCCCACGAAGCTTATTCGAGGGGGGCTTATTTCCAAAAATGACTTTTTAGATGGGGCTTATCTGAGGGGGCATATTCGGAGATGAGGGCCTAACCAAGGCTTCATGGTACACTTAATATTCCCTATAAGAGGTCTAGCAATAGCCAGCATGATAAGCTTTATTGAAAAGGGTCTAGGCATTTAACTTTTTCCAGTGAAACTTCACCACAAGTAGCTAATTTGTTGTCAAAAAATCAAACACTTTAAGATTTGTTCTATATCCCATCTAAGCTCCTCATCCTATCTCATTCTGGATGGTAATACTGTGCTCAAGGCCATAAGTGGCAACAAGATTGATTTGTGGTTTCTCAATAGAATGGATCTTCCAAGGAAGAGCCTTTCTCTTTTAAGCAAAACAAGGATGAAAAACATTCTGACTTGCTGGGAAGAATGCAACCAAATGTAGTATTGAATCATTCATGTTTTTGAGTCTAATTTGACTTGATTTACAATAGTTTAAATTCACAACATCATCAACAACATCAACAACAACAGAATTTACTAATAGTACATAACTTTTGTATAAGAGGCAAACTCTCTGGTTTTAGCCTGGATGTTTCTTGATATTTCGTCAAATCCAGCCCTAAATGTTTCTTAACTTTAAAGACTTCCAATGACAGTAATAACCCAGATTAGGCAATTGTGATGCAAGAAAAAGGATGCTAAGGTTTTGTGAGGCATGTAATGGATGTTCATTCTATTTCTTGCTAGTTTTATAAAAGATTTATTAGTAAAAACAGCTTTTGCACATTATTACTTAAAACTCAGCCTGCCTATTGTTTCTTAAATATTCCTTAATTCTTCTCTAATTTTAGCCTCATGTTTCTTAATGAAAAAAGGATGTCCAATATGTATAGTGTATAGACACATACATATATATACAAACACACAAGAGGCATTCAAAACATGGGGGCACCTATTCAGGTCACACTCACAAGTAAAATAGGACCACTTCAAAAGCTACAAAGGCAAAGGGGCACTTTACATGCAAAATTATGAAAAGTGGGAGCATATACTTCTGTGTCCCCAGTTCCTATGTCAACTTTCATAGAAGCTTGCATATGTATATTTACCTTGAAAATCTTTGATACTTTTATTTTCATAATCCCCTTCTTGAAAAGAAATCCCTTTGCAACAAATTCATGATCAAATCTGCAAGAAAGAAAAACATCACTGAAAACCCATACAAAGTTTAGGAACTGGGTCATCTAAGCTGCCAGAGCTGATGGGGTTCCCATTTGCTTCTAGTCTAATGAATTAAATAAATGAGTCAACTACCTGAATCCAATTTCTTTTAAAAATAATGCAATATTGTCACTAGTTGTGGCCTCAATGCATGTTCTCATAGATGCCTGTCTTGTTTTATCAGCAACACCTTCTGGATTCCCCAGATAGCATACTTGCCTGCAAAATAACATATTTCTAGCATATGCTTCTCATACCTCTACACAATGGCATCATAGGGTTGTTGCAAGGAGCATGCTTCTGCAAATGTTATCTCAAGATGCACCATATACCCTGTCAACCTTCCTATAGCACATTGAAGCACATCTAAAATGTAGGCTTGCTACTTCTGGCATTGTTTGATAAGTTATAGTTGTCAGATAAATTCTATCTTCATCAGATATCTTACCTCTTTTTTGGAAGGTACAATTTTGACCACCTACAGTGCTACAACTATAGTGCTACTTGTGAATAATATTTGTGCAACTGAAATAGATGTTACATTGCTAGAAGGTAGTCTTCCCTAAAATTAGTAGAATAAATACTAATTATGTTTATTATGCACAGAGATATTGTTATTAATCATGTTAATTATGTTGATAGTAATATTAATTATGTTTATTATGCAGAGCAAGGCATCTTCTCAAATTGATTAAATCAAATGCTAAATAGAAAATATGCATAGGATAAAAGGTAAAAAGTCAATGGAAATAAGAAAGTTATATAAATTGAATACCATAGGCTGTTTTGAGATAGAAGAGTCCTTCTAACCCTGAATGCAACATTTGGACTTCCAGCTGTAGAGAATCAGAAAAGGAATTATATAAGGATGAGAAAGCTTAAAAATTAACACCATTGACAAGGAAATAAAGATGATGGAAAAAATGCTTGCAATGGATACAGTCTACCAAAAATTTCTGTATTGCATAACATGGATACATGACCTGGGTGAAACGGCCTCTAGTGCAAATATTTTTGCTACTACCACCAAGATCTGCACTAGAGGCCATTTCACCCAGGCTCACACCAAAGGCTGCATCACAACACAGTCTACCAAGACTTTATGTATTGCATGACATGGATAAACTAGGACTGGGGTCACCTCCAGCCTTAGCTACCACCCAATCTGGCCCCAGCACTTATGGAAAGAGTACATGTGTATTAAATATAATATGTAATATGATGTTCTGATATGATGCTGTTTTCTACAATTTGCACTTGTTCTAGTCTGTCAACTTCATTTTCTCCAAAGCAACCCCTAAACTGAGTAGTACTATCAAAAACTGAGCTCTAAATTGCCAATGTCTGGCCCCAGTAAAGGTGGTGTAAAATGATTTTTGCCCTAATGCCTAAAAAAGTTATAACCCTAGCTCTAACCTTTGTACTATCTATTCAAAGTTGATCAAAATACAAATGATGAATAGTTAATAAAAGTAAGGCAGTCAAACACTTCAGAAGCTGCAATGCCATTTTCAATCAAGGAGAATAATACTACAAAAGTGAAAGGTGTTTATATATCTATCCTTGCACTCTGCAGGATTGTCTTTGCAATGTAGTATATTCAGAGGTGGATCCAGAGCCGAACTTTGGGGGCATCCAATTCCTTCTATAGTCTTTTCATGCAACACATCTCTTAACACAATTGTTTGCTATAGGAAATGTTACTGTTCAGGGGGTCATGGCCTCCAGCTCCACTGTTAGGTCTGCCCCTATGTACATTGCATATTCATAAGCATATATTATCATCAAATATATATAAATATATACAAAAAAATTCCTCAACCAACAACTCATATTGCATAAGTATGATAGCCATCATAACTCAGAAGCACCAAGTAGTGTTAATGCCTGTTATTGACTATGGAAGGCTCACTTGGTACAATTAATGTAGCAGTATGGCTACAATAGCTATAATGAATGATGAAAAGGGCAATTTGGTCAAGTTTCACATCTAAAGCAAAATGATTACTAATAAAATGAGCTACAGCCTGCTTAGCAGCACTATGAGCAATATGGTAGTTGCACACATGAAATTTATACTTGAAAGTATTGCAAAACTATTAAACTGATAGTTGCTTCTTCAAGAGACAAGCTTACAACCCATACTGAGGAATGTGGCAGTTTTTGATGAGGTCTTGTGCATGTTGGCATGCAGTTAATGGAATGTGTGCACATGTGCAGTTAAGATTCCGACATGCAACTGCATGTGTGTGTGTGTGTGTGTGTGTGTGTGTGTGTGTGCACGTGTCAAAATAGTAGCATGTAGATCAGGGGTGGGCAAACTTTTCAGAGCAAGGGCCACATTCACAGGTCCTAAGTTTTAAAGGGCCGCACATCAGGTGACCATTGGTTTCTACCTATGAAAAATCCCTGATCTATGCCTGATTTTTTTGCAAATGCAGGCCCTTGGACAACTGAATGATCAATATAGATGTAGAAGTCCAATTCAGAGCTGGGAGCCCCATACATGTCACAGATCTTTGGTGATTGATCAAATCTCATGTGGGAAACCATAGCCAATATGCTGAAAAATGGGGGTCTGTGGGCATGTCCCCAGAAAATTTCTTTCAAAGTAACACCCTCTAGAACTTTAGAAAATGCCCATTTGCAGTATAGCATGTATTTGTTTCATCATTAATATTCATGCTGAGAAGGAGAGACTGATCCTTCAACCAGATATCCTTGTATGTTGAAGATTTAGAATAAAGAGGAAAAGACTAGGTCAAGCTTCCTTTCTTGAAGAAAGCTAACATTATAAACAAAACAATCTCATGCTAGTACACCAAGAAAAAGACAGTCTACTGCAAATGTGGGCTACATGGATAACACTTAGGATGTAAAGGTAACATTTTCCCTAACAAGGTCATCATCTCTGCACTATCTTTGCAGTGAGCAAGCAAATCCAAGAACTGACATTCCTACAACTGGTGCCAATTCTGAAAAGTTATTGGTGGGCCACAACAAATTACCTGGAGGGCCATATCTGGAAGATGGATTTCCATTAAAATCCCCTGAAACTTCCCTGACATATGTCCCTTTTCCTTGACATATTTTATTCTAAGTGTCATCCAATAGAAGAAAAATTATAGGAACTGAGTAACTCAAAGTCACCATCAGGGATAGACTTAAGAGATTATTATTGTGAGGGCTGTACATTGTTGAAATTCTGAAGTTTACCAAATGGCATAAACAGTGGCTGCCTGCCTATTTCTAGCAGAGGTGGCCATCAGTAGCATGTCATGTAAGAGAACAAAAAATGGAGGTATTTCAGCATTGGTTACAAGCTAGGTTCCCCCTAAATGTGTATGAAACTGTAAATATTATCAAAACTTTTTGACTTCACACCCTCTATGATGTTGGAAAAAGGCCCTTTTGGCAAGCAGGACAAACATTACGTTCATCAATGATCTGGTACTCCTACGACTTTTCAACCATATATATTCCACAGAATAGATAATGGTATAAAGGTGAAAAATAATGATTTAAGTGTGTTGCTCCATTCTCGGATGTCAGTATAAAGGGAAAGACTTCCCTGGCATCGAAAGAAGAGCCAAATTT
>WIPJ01006242.1:166593-193504 GCA_018155075.1 Cassiopea andromeda
GAAATGAACGCCATCCCTGATAGTTACTTTGTTTCTGTGACCCAAAAATGATTTTATGTGCTGTCTTTTCGATCTTCCTGAGCCTTGTTTCATTTGCTTCTGACAATGATGTAAATGCAATGCTGCAGTAGGTCAAAACTGGTTGAACCATGGCTTTGTATACTTCCATGGTGGCATAGGTGGTAAGTATAGGCCTGATTCTTCTCAGGAGACCTAGTCGGCTTGAAGCTTTCTTACACATCTTTACAATTTGATTGTTCAAATTGAGTGACATATCTAAGTGGATTCCAAGGTAATTGTAGCTGTCGGTGTTATTGATGTTTTTCGAACCAATGTTAATTTTTACAATACAAAGCATTGTAAACAAGGTCATTGCACTTTGAAAAACAAGATCAACGCAAACATTGTGAGGGACTCAGACTCCCAATATGAACAAAATTTTAACAAGAAGTCTCCCCCCTTAGCTCCCCTAGAAATCGCCTCTGATTTCCTATCTCTTACGTGCTATAAACTGAATTGAATTCAAACATGCCGATTCTGTGTTTGCGGACAACGGCCAAGCGGCCATGTCAACAGAAAGTAAGTAGCCTCAAGAGTGTTTTAACTAGCCGAAAGGGCTGCTGTGAAGATTGCCCAAGGTAGTTGTTTTCATTTCTTCGTGGGAAGAGTGAATGTAAACTTTTGCAGGTGTTGCTGTGTGCAAATTTTAGCAGCTAATGCAAGCCATAGAAGGATTATTTAAAGCATTCCATGCGACTGGCTTGCAAAGTTTAGCTTGCGAAGGAAACGAGCTTTGTCTCACTTGTGTTCTGTTGTCAGAGCTGATTTCTCGAGATATAACATGAAAAAATGGATGAGGTATGTTGTGATTTGCCCTTCTCTCCACGCATTGTTGAACAGTAGGTTGCTTATAAATTTATCCTGCTGATAATTACTGCTGTTGTACATGAAAGCTGCTAGATACGAGAATGCCATCTATTCAATTAGGCCTTTGCCCTAGAGTCATAAATATAAGAAATAAGTCAAGTTCAGAGGTGAGCGTCGCCGTAAAGTATAGCGTTGCCAGGTGATCGAAATAATTTCCAGCACTGCATAAAATATTGTCAACGAATTCAATGCAGATAACTGATTGCTTTTAGTTGGAAATTGTGCGATTTCTACGGTGCTTACTGCCACAATATACCACTAATCAATAAATGTCTTCATGTAAATTGTTATTTCAATGGAGCTTGTAAATGCAAAAGAAAGGCGACCTGCCGATATCTTCAAAAAAGCGCTCACATGTTTTCGCAACACATTTTCTCCTATTTGAAGTGTAGTAGTTGAATCGCGAATGATAAGCAATATATTTCGTGAGTGTCAATATCAGTGAACACATACGTCTTTGAATTAACGTGTAACCATACAACTGTTGTGCATAAACTAAGCACACGTAAATCCATGAGAGTTCTTTCACTTTAGACACACAAGTTATTTACTTGGGCCCAATTATTTCCAGTGGTCTGCTTGGAATTATTTTTTGGTGTGCAGAATAGCCGTAGGAAGTCTAGTAACAACACGAGCAGTACACCTATTCACTATGTGATTGTAATTGTATGCGTGAACAGTCAACGTCACTTTGATAAACCCCAAATCTACAGTAACTACACTTGTGTTTTGCTTCTCGTGATATGGTAGTCTGTGATTATTGAGAAACGTATTGGAGGTAGACGGTTTGGGGCAAACAAGAAAGCATATGAAACGCATTCATTAGCTAGACAAGTGGAAATTCTAATGGCCTCAAACATAGAGTTTCCTCAAAAATTGTTCTTTAGTTTCTATGTAGTCTTCAGCAACAATATTGGTTTCTTCATTTGAATATGCTAGCCACCCAGGGATTGCTTTAACCTTTTACATTTTTTGAAATGTCAGTTGTGAGCACTTCTTGCTTCTTTCTGTCACTCAGTAATGTCATGTGGTAGGTCAAAATTTGCATAGTAGACATAGTTGTGGAGATTTCTGAGCAATTGTCTACCTTCTCACAAATTTTATTATTTACCTCATGTTCATCTAACCTAATCCTGTATGATCTCTTTGGTCATAGACAGGCCAGATGGTCTGACATAACACCACACAAAGTCAATTGTAGGTTGAAAAATCAATATTTTATAGTAAATTATTGTAGCTGCTTTGGTTTTGATAACATCACTTATCTAACTAGTGGACTTTGCAAAATCAGCACCGAGATATCATCTCAATTGTCTATTCATTTGTGAATTTATAAGATTTTTTAGGATAAAAGCTCCCTTTGCATGACATAATCTCCAATTCCTAACTTTTAATTACAAAACCTTTCTTTTGTATGACCAATTTGGTAGTTTATTCTAAAGCATTCTCCCCTGAACTTCATCAGAAATAAGCTGGAAAGCCATAGACTGTCCAGCTTAGTTATCATAAAGCACAAATTTTGCTTGACTACTAACTCCTGCACATGGCTTTGTTAGGTCCCTTAATCAACAACAAAAGTATGCTAACCTTTTGAGTTTTCAGCTGAGGTAGTAACAATACATTGATTTTTCTCATTAACGATATAAATTCTTTGCCATTCGCTTTAGTTGATGAAGGCCCTTGCAATTTTTTTGCTTAATAGTTAGCCATGGGGAGCAAAGTGCTATAATGAAACTACAAATGAGAATTAATCCACTGAATTATCAAAGTGAATACTTATTGTTGCAGGCATTACAGAGCATGAGGCTGCAATTGTCTTTTGCTCTATGCATGCTGTATGGTAACTTATTTTGCAAGTGTGTAAAAAAGCGCAAAGTTCTTCTATATGCAGAAGGAATGAGGGGAACGTGCCCCCAAACCCCCAGTTTTGGTTCCCCTTTGATAGTTGCCACTAGTGAAGACTTACTCTAAATTTCTGCAAATATTCTACATGTTTTATTGATATTTCAATACTCTGCACAAATATGCCTGTCCTATACTGGATAGTAGAGTTGGAAGCATTACTGGGGGTACTTGGGACTGGATCTCCAACAAGTTCACTGAGCCCCCCATTGTTGCTCAGATATTAGAATATTTTTGTGCACTGGCACCTCTTTCAAACTTGCATTTCAAGATTTTATGCCAGTCTGAAAGGCTCAGCCCTTTTTACTTGCTTCGCGCAAGCACCCCAGCAAATCCGACTTCACTTTGTTGTTAAATTTCTCTAAAGAGACTGACGCGTTGTATCTCACGATCAAGATTTGTTGTTCCGCCGGTTTCGAGCTCGAATGTGAACTGCGATGTTTCTTTGAATGGATAGATGGGGTCTCTATTTGCATGCGTACAAGCAATCACAACACGACTTTGCTGAAGGTGTTTTGCATTCGTGCTGGAGTACGTTTCTAAGCAATTTGCCAGGTGTACTGTGGCTTTGAAAATGCTAATAGACGTATATTATGTGAGAGAGATCTGTTCGAAATACAAGTAATGACGCAAAGCAATTTATTACCACACTTTCAAATTTCTACATTCTAGAAAGGTTTCAGACTGTTTGATTGATTGATGGAGTGATTGAGTGATTGATTGATTGATCGATTGAGTGATTGATTGATTGATTGATTGATTGAGTGATTGATCGATTAACTGATGTATTTATTTCCTTATTTAATGCTTTTTTGCAGTATAGATATTGTTTTTGTAATTGATAATTCAGAAACACCAACAAGTCAAACAAGAAATGATATTATTCAGAAACAAGATATAATTCAAAAACAAGATTCTAGTCTACCAAGCACTGGTGGAGAGCCATCTGAGATATGGAAACCTGATGTGGGGGCCATTTGCCCGAAAAGAATCTCTACTCATTGCAGAATATACACATCAGGGCTTTCTACCTCATTGAAACCGCTCCTATGAATGATCAGATACCATCGACACGACTAAACATTGATAAGATTATCAGATGTGACCGGGCCATAATGCTACACAAGATTCTTAGGGAAAAGTGCCTAGAAAATCCTAAGGAAAAGTTCACGCATAGGACTCAGATCTTAGAATACAAAACACTGAGCATGAACAATCTGCAAATACCTAAACCATAATTGGAGATTTCAAAAAATAAATTTTTATAGGTCGGTGCAAAGGTCTGGAATGAGATTCCAAACTAAATTAGAAACTTGGAGTCTACTCACCCTTTCAGACAAAAAATGAAAACCTACCTGTTGGACCAATTGTTGTAAATTGGGCGAGCATGGGATAAGAAAGGACTAGATGTGAATTTTATTCTAATTAATCAATCAAATGGAAGCTATTTACATTATTCTAAGATTATATCAAGTTCTACTCTGCTCAACTCAATTCTCAATTCCAATACATTTCTAAATCTGCTAGCATATGCAACACATGCATACCAAATAGGCGTAGGTAATGGGAGCATGGGGAGAGCATCCTGAGAAGGCGCAACGGAAGTGCCCGAAACAAGAGCCCAGTACCCCTTTTAGTCCTCCGCTGCGGCCCTTCACAACACCAATAAAGTAAAATCAGTATAGAATTAGGCGATCCCCTAACATGACCTCCTGGTAGAACAGTTTAGAGTTTAGCTTTTGTATTTTTCCTGTGTAAATACCCTTGCATGTGCAAACACTTTTATTACTGAAGGAGTATCATGATATACGAATATAGCATTATTTTCTTTAAAAGTGTTTTGGTAGAGCAGGGTTTGTCATTTAGTACGTGCGATCGCACGCGTCCTCACACTCGCAGATCAAACTGCGCTTGCGATTGATCATAGGTACTCTCGAGCGTTTTCTGGTGACGTCAAATTCCGATGTTCATAATTTCCAACCTAGCACATTGACCGCAATCATTTCTTACTGCAAACTTTCCGGAGTAGCGTTTAGTCTGACTGTGAAGAGTTGCTTTTTCGCTCAAACAAGGGAACTGCCGTAGCTAAATGCTTAATTTTATTTTAGGCTTGCTTCCAGTCTAGCTAATTAGTTTGCTAGTTAATGCCAACCAAGACTTAAATACAGGCTTATGTATTACGGTGAAAGAAAGAAGCTACGGTAGTTTTCTTGTTTGAACGACTTCATTTAATAAATGTTGTCTTAGCTGCACCGTACAATTTTTTTCTTCGATTCTTGATTTGATCTAAGCGGGTGTATGTAAAGATTTTCTTAGCAGAAATTAAGGAGAGTGACTATTTGAGGATACAATCTAAGACGTAAAAATCATTAGCAATTGCCGAATATCAAGACAGCAAAATATTCAGTATATAGGCCACCATCTATGGGAGGAAATTAAGGACTCTGACAATCTAATGCCGTGTACACACTACACAAACTAACCTAGGTTCGCCCCAGGTTAGACTAACCTGGGGCGAACCCAGGGTGTGTTCACACTGAAGTTACCTAGTTTACAGTGTTGACAGAAACTTGGGACGAACCTAGGTTAAGAGGATCTACGCATGTACAGGAGGCATGTTATTCTGAATCCTCGTTACAAATTTGAATCAAATATAATGGAGAACAACGTGTACGGCACTAAAACTTGTAGTTCAATTATTTTTCTAAAATTCGGAATGATAACAAAGCTTGCGATATTGTTGTTGAAAGAATATAGAGGAATTGAACTTTTGAAAAGAATTATGAATGTGTTTATGCCGCTGCTGATGTAAATCAATAATTATACATACGCAAGCACAATTTACACTCAGAAAATCACTCAAAAGTAACGATCAAATAACTGAAGCCGCCATTGCACATGCCTTAAGTGTAAAACTAACCTAGGTTCGCCCCAGGTTTTTGTCCTCACTACATTTTTCACAACTAAAATGGGGCGAACCCATCTCCGAAGCAGGGATAAACTTACCTGGGGCGAACCTAGGTTAGTTGCGTCCACACTAGGAAAATCTAGCCTGGGTTAATTGAAATCTGGGGCGAACCTAGGTTAGTTTGTGTAGTGTGGACACGGCCTAACTAATTTCAAAAAAAATATAAAATCATGAAAAGGAAGTACTGGCATCTGGAGGTTGTGCAAAGTATTTGATAATGGAATAGGGTTTTTATAATTGTATTCTTTTTCTCCTAAAGAAGGCTGTATAATAATTGGTTTTTATTTTATTCTGTTGGCATTAATTAGCTATTTAGCTATGTTTGTATTAATTTTCCAACATGAAAGAAATTTTAAATAAATGAATACATTCGATCACAAGTGCAAATCACTCGCATTTCCCAATTACCGCGAGCGCAGTATTCTGCTCATGACAAGGCCTGGTAGAGTTGACAATTTTGTACTAGCTTTTAGGCTTGGCAGTGACAGTACTATCCTAGATGACGATAGCATTTGCACCTGATCATTCTCGTTTTTCTTTTTCTTATTCATTACTCTCAGGGTCCTAATAAACAGAGGGGAAGGGAAAATTTCTAAAATTTAATAAACGGGGGTGTCGGAATTTGAGAAATGGCTTTAAATAATTATCAAACGATGGAAAGAACAAAACAGGTTGTCATAAAGCATAGAGCTAAAATATATATAGAAGCGCTCTATTTTGCCTTGAATATTGGGCGTGAATAGTACTAACAAAGAAATTGAATGAAATCAGGGGTTGGTAAAAAAGTCAATTTCCTTGAAATCAATAAACAGGGGTGTCCTAATAAGGTCCGGATGTTGGAAAAAAATCGAAAAATTAATAAGCGAGGGGAACGTTTATTTTGCGCCTGAGGGTACCTTTATCACTAGTGGGATCGCCTATTCGAAGTGAGATGCCTCCAAGGTTTACTGTCCTAAGCATCCTTAACTGGTAAGCAAAGCATTCTTCTTCCACGCTCTCTAATCATCTTCCCCTTTGCCTTCTAATTGATCTCTTTCCTTCTTTCGGAACGGATTTCGATAAGCAGAATTAGCCTTAGGTCTGTGCTAGTTTGGGTGGTTGGAGAGGCCCTTTTAGGGGGGGTGACAATGTCTTGTATTGTTACCTTAGCGTTATGTCATAGTTATTTCATAATTCAAAATTACCAACGCCAAACGCATCCACGTTTCCCTCAGGCTGTGTTTCTCATTGCAGAAAACGTAGCAATAACTATCATGGAAAAACCGAGCTTACATCTCAGTGGCAGAAATCCCGTGTTACATGTGCGTAGTTACACAGAATATCTATGGTTTGGTTGTAGATAATGTGAGGGAGCGGGGATTCATTAATTTGACATACATTGATGTCGGTCAACGTATATTGCAGTTTTCGGTTCACGTTTCTGACATTTAGGTTGCTGCGAAAAAAACCGAGATACTTAACTAAAGTTATATTCTAGTACTTTTTAGGCTCATAGAAGAAGATTCAGTCCACATTATACTTGATCTAGAAGTAGATTTAACTTCTATTGATGAAGTCTAACGTATCCCGAGCTTTGCTTTCCCAACTTAGAAGAGTTTTCGCCGAGCTCAGAATGTCACCGAAGTGTTAGAAACGTGACCGAAAATTGCAAGGACTTTAGCCGACAGCTATGTATATCAATTTAGTGATCCCGAGGGAGCGTCGTGAGTGCTTGACATCAGCAAAGAATGCAAGAATTTCCCGTGTTGGAATGGTCAAATATGACTTTAGCTTAATTTTTACAGGCCAGTGTTCAGATTCTTTGGTGGTTTGTTTGGCTTGAACGCTTGGAATGACCCTGGTAGCTAAACAGCCGAATTGTAAAGTTAGAAATCTTCGTTGTTGGTAGTGTTTTTAAATTGGAAAGTTGCCTTGATTTAGCAAGCATTTATGATGATGCTCTAATTGATATCTTAGTTTCCATGGACCTTGTAGGCTATACAGCTTGATTGTCTTGGCATCTCACTGTTGTTTTGATGATAGGGATCGCGCCCCTCTGTTTTAGCAGATGTTATTTGGAACATATTTCTCTCTCCATGACGATTTAAAACACGAACATTGCTTAGACACAGCTAACAAAAAAGCTTTCACCTCACATTTAATTTCGCATACTGGGACTGTTCACTATTGGCTCTGCATAAACACGGTATACACTTTTACAGCGTCACTCTATATTCATTAAAAATTGATAATTACCAGTTCACAGGTGGAATAGTTCCAAATGATCCGACAATGGCGACTAGATGAAATAATTGCAAGTCAGGAAACACGTGTTGCATAACTGTTGTTTACTCTACTAGGATCGAATTTTTACATCAGATACAATTCCAGATGTTGACCTGGAATTGCTATGCAATTGAGGAAGGCAGGTGAAAAGCGAAATTGACTTTCTTTTAGGCCCGTAGACAGTTACTCTGAATTTGGGGGAACACATGTAGAAGTCAAATTAAAACCCAGTGGGCGTTGGCATGTATGACATCCGTGCAAGTAGAAAGTAAGTATGAGCCAAAATAGTCTATTTCCATAGTTAGTCTGGCGGAAAATGAGGATCTCTGGGCTTGCTCCCAGAAAAATTTTTCGAGGTAACGCCCTCTAGAACGCCAGAAAACGCCCTTTTGCAAAACGGAATGTAGCAGTTTTCATCATTGATCTTCATGCTAAGATGGAGAAACTTGCACCTCTACCTGGTTTCATCGAAATGTGAAGATTTAAAGCGAAAAAGGAAAGACTGAACCGAATTTTTCTCTTTGTTACTACGTGCATGTACACCGAAAATAGAAACAAAACAATCTCTTACCAGTACATCGAAGAAAAAGCATTTCTTTCCCCAGATATTTGGCATGGACTACATTGAATGCACTCAGAAGGAACAATGCCTTATTCCCTAAAAGGGTTGCCATCTACAGAAACAGAATTTCTTACTACACTCATACCAAGACTGAAAAATGAAAAATTGAAGTTTGTCGTACAACAGAGCCAGGATACCTGCATACCACATATCTTCATTGTGGTGTTCCTAAATTCTAGATTGGGTAGAAGTCAGCTGAAAAATGATGAAAAAGTACAGTGTAGAATACTTCTATATGCAAATTTGGTGAATTATTTTGGGGACAATGCCCTCTGCTCCCCCGTATCTACGGGCCTGTCCATCCTTAGAAAAGCAATCCAAGAAGACTCTTTGAAAAGGGAGGGAACTTTTTTCAGTGAAGTTGAAAGATCTGATCTTTCCTCCTCCGCAGTGCCTACGGGCCTATCTATCTGCCCCCACCGTTATCTCTCACGCTACCTTTATTTGTCTGCAGATATTGATGGTGTCATTGGAGAACCTTTTTTTCAACGCAGAATGGTTTTGGGGAGGGAATGTGCTAGTATTTTCTGTTAGAAGACTACTGTTCTTCTACTACTATGACAACCGCCTAACGAATATCTTAGCGGCAGTCTCTACTTTCAATTTTCCGTTTGTGCCGCAAAGAGAAGCAAGAAGCAGGTTCCTGAGGGCCTAAAGATATAGCAGACGGCTATTGATTACGTGGCTTATTGACAATAATATGAATGATTAGCAGTGATGCATTCTTTGGGGGTTTACAACTCAATCTACAGATTACAACCGATAAGTCTTGGACCACGAAATCACGGTCCTGTTCGTGAAGTCATCGATATGTTAGCTGAATGCTATTTGGATTTAATGTGTTTTTTCAGTTTTTTGGTATTGTATCGTTGACCAGTGCTCTCAATTGAGAATGGTGAGGAGCGAAGTTTACGTCTAGGAAAGGCATTGCTATGGCCGTTCATGCATCATGAATGAATGTTGGTTACCCTTCAGTGTAAGGACTTTCACAGCACTCTAGCTTTTTACACCTTTTTTCAAGCAGTGTAGAGTACGTCCTGATGACGTATTGCAAACAGAACCATTAGCTGTTCATATGGGTCTATTTTTGCAACATTCAGTTAACGCGAAGTGGTATCGGAAAGTAAGAATTTTGCTGTAAATTTGTGGCTATCTCGGTTAGGATGAGACTCTTCTTGGCGACGAAGGCCACAGATGATCGAGTAAAGGATGCAGTAGCTCCCTAGAGCTCATAAATAATTTTTTTGAAACTTCTCGTGTATATATTCCATTCAAAATTAGAAATACAAATCTCTCTACATACAGGTAATTTGTCTCTCAGTGATGAGGTTAACATAAAGTTAGCATTTAGTAAGAGAAAAAACCATAACTGCAAAATGAAATAACATGTATCTTACATAGTTCAGTGAATAAGAAGATCGGGGTTAGTGCAAAGCTTGTTTCTCATGCAGAATATGTAATACGTGGATCGGATGATGATTGCTGTAATATTCCTCAATGCATAATCCAAGTATAGCTTATCGATATTAAGATCTAGGGAGCTAATGGAGAGACTAATGAACTTGACACTACGGTACTTTGAAGACAGATCGCAAGTAGGCTGCATATATTTGTACTACACGTTTTTTTATAAGAAAATCATTATTTTGCCTGAGCCTCAATTTTCTTAACTTTTCCCGAAATTGAGCCTGAGATTTTCTTAAAATTTTTTTACTGAAATAAACTGGCTAGAATGGTATACACTTTCGTTAATAATATTGTATACTTGAGCTTGAATTCCATCTTTAACATTTTGAATGCAATAATGACGAAATACCGATTCTCGGCCTATAAAAACACTTAATTTTGGAAATTGAGCCTCGTGATTTTCTTACGATTTTCTTAAGATTTTAACGATCTGAGCCTCATTTTCTTATAAACTTTTTTCTTATAAAAAAACGTGTAATTATATAAAATTTGTATAGCGCCCCCATGCTAATGTACTCAATTGTGCTTTACAGTTTATAGGTCATAGCAATGTTCGTTTAAAAGCAGACTCCAATGCCTAAAATCAAATATCTATAATAACTGTTAAACGCTCATATAAAATTTCTTCAGAATACCATTTAATAAGATTGAAAGAATAAATAAAACAATCCAGAATTTCATTTTCCTTATGCAACGCTGAAAAAATGTGACTTGAGGAGCTTTTTGACGGATTCAACATTGTTGCTTTTCTTTACATTTGATGAGAAGAATCACATCAAATTGTGGAGAAACGCTGAAAATTGGATTAGAAAATGATGAAACTTGGCAATCTCTAACTTCAATTGATCATTGCAGTGACGACTAGTGTTGAATACTTCTCTCAATTCTTATCTCGAGATCTTTATCACCACATACACCTGCTCTTGTTTTCCTTCTTGATTTCGTTGTGTGATAATGAGTGCTCCTGTGAAATTATTTTTAGAAACTCAGTTACGGCAAGATTGTATCAGTAGCGACACATAGCCGTCTAATCACATATTGGATCAGAAAATGACTGAAAACTTTTCTGTACAACAATCTGGATTGATCAATCTTTGTGGTTTTGTTTGACCCAGCCGCATTGCGATAAAGGTTGCAGACTTCTGCTTGTTGCAAGATTTTTATCTACTGTATGTCTAAAGCCTGGTTTCCATATAACTTTCTAGTGCCGGCGACCCACCGGGGGCATTGCTGCTGAAGCATGTTTCCATATACTTTTCACTCACCGGCGACCCACCGGCGATGAGCACTCCTCCGTAGAGAATTTTGAAATAATACTGAAATGAAATTGATTTTTAGTAGTGTTCAAGCCAATCAAACTTCTGAAACTGCTGGCGACCCACCGGCGACCCACCGGCGACCTACCGCAGTCATGTTTCCTTATAAATTTCTCGAGGTCGCCGGCACCGCAATGGAAAAAATTTGAACACGTTTCAAGTTTTCTTCAATGTCTGCGGTGAGTCGCCAGTGGGTCGCCGGCAGTTGGAATGAAGTGTTTCCATTAAAGAATTAAATGTCACCGGTGAGTCGCCGGTGGGTCGCCGGCACTAGAATGTTATATAGAAACGAGGCTTAATTGACATAGTACTAGGGCCGTCGAGAGGATTTAGAGGCCCTGGGGCAAAAGTGAAAGAGGAGACCCTAGGCGAGCGAAGTGAGCAGAAAATCTTCAGCGTCTAGAAATTAATTGTGGAAGTAACTGCTGGTTTACTTTCTGAGGCCCCTAGACCTCTTGAGCATTGGGTGCTATGAGACCCCTTGTACCTTGAGGCCGGGGGCAATTTTCCTCCTGCCCCCTTCTCGGTGACCCTGTATAGTATTACTCAATGTTCTGCTAGGTGTGAAGGAGGACTAAGTCCTTAGATAGGATGTACCCAAAGAGACATCGGAATACCTAGTCATACCATTATCGAAGTACACTGCTTCGTTGTCTTTATTTAACCGTCAGAGAAGAGAGGATAGGGGGCAAATTTCCTTATGGCCTCAGAGCCTAGGGACCTCATATCTCCCAATGCTTCAAGATCTAGGAGACCTCAAGAAGTACGACCAGCAGTAATTTTCCGAATTTAGTTTCCATACACTCAAATATTTCCACCCCCTTCGCTCACAAACCCCTCATGATTTTTGTCCTAGGACCTCTGAAATCTCTCGCCCGCCCTGAATGCTTCTAATTCCTTGCTTGATGGCTTAGTCTGTTCGCTCCAACCCACACAACTAGAGTGGTAGTAGTTGGGGTGTTCAGTGGAATTTTGCTTACACCATAGGCATGACATACGGCATGGGATGCAGTTATGGGAAACTTTTGCAGGGATGGCAACCCCAGTTTGCCGAAAAAAAAGACATCCAGTAAACCAAATTTGCCGACAAAGAAGGCTTTCCTTTGCGCACCACCCTAGATGTCTGGGGGGAGTGCGACATCCCCGCACCCCGTATGGCTACGTCCCTGACAAACAGGAGTACTTTCCGACGAGTTGCAAGACTTAACATTTTCCTACCTTGCTGATTTGTCTACATATCACCCAGTCCGACAAGGGGGTCAGATGGGTAAGAGTGCGTACGCAAGGGGAGAGGGGTGGCAGCAAGCGTTTATGTGCGTGCGACGGGGGGGTCAGATTTTTGCCATTGTGGTGCGTATGTACTTACTGAATGACCCCTAGTTGCAGTTTCTGCCGACAAACTACAAGGTTGACCAGGAAATGACAAGAGTTTTCACACCCCCAGACAAAACCTCTGTTGACAAATCATAAGATTTTGTATGTCACTGCAAATGTTTCTTTTTTGTATGATGCAAGCCCAAGAAGTTGATGCTGCTGCGTAGCGGAAGCAAGGTGTAATCAGTGGGGTAATCACTGAAGCAAGATGGAATCATTGATATGATGAAATCAATGGGGGTAACCGAGATATGTTGGAGTTAGGACACCCAGTGACGTGCCGAGACACCTTTTGTTGGGGGGGGGGTGTTTTGACCAATTGACCAGAGCTATTGTTACTAAGACAAGAAGGTCACAGAAAATACTGTTGCCAACTCTCTTGCAGCATGGCTGCCTTTTGGCCAACTTTCTTACAAATTTGAAAATACTGTTCCAGTCGGCAAATCCCTGAGGACACCTGCTAAAGACTCCCAAGCTTTTCAGATATAGAAGGGGCCCCTCAAATGCTTTCAAGAGACGATTTGTTTTGTACTGTTTGGAATAAAATTATGATGGAGCCCCGAGTCGTACTGAATCCTATGGGCCTTAAGTGCCTCTCTTACGCTAATGGCTAGAATTCATAGCTATTGCTATTATCTTTCTGATGGTATTTTGTCTTGAGCTATCCAACAAAGGCACTGGAAGTCATCCAGGATTTTTGTCCATTTTTATCAGACCAAGGAGTTAGCTTGTAGTTAATGGGCAAACATTGTTTACTTTGGTGACTAGATAACTTGAAATGTTACTAGATAGTTTTTTTTACACTTATATAACATAAACTTAGATAATTCTTGCGTGGGAGAAAATCCCTATTGAGGTAGATGACATCATTTGGATTAGAGAAAGCGAATTGCCATCTTTGCGAGGTTTAATCCCAATTGTTCTCCTAATCAAGACTATAGCCAATTATTTGCAAAGTGTATTACTGGTGCAATTGACTGTCCTCCAGAGTCTCTTTGGATGCGTGAAACATATCGTATTAAACTATGTGAGACTTTATTTCTTGAGCCTTAGATCGAAAATACCATAGTTCTAAAGGCGCTTCCTTAGCTAAGTAATTCTCTTCTGCATTGGATAACTGTTGTAATATTAAATGGGCATTGAAAAAAGATTCCTGGCAGATATGTCCACAGGAGATCCCATGTTGGCCATGTTTTGTTTCCTTGATAGTGTGCAGGAGGAACAATGCAGTTGTTGTTATTTGTGGGCACAAGATTCCCATTGGCTACTGAGTCCATTGTCAATTAAAGAATAACGTTTCTTTGTTGAGTAACAGGACATTTTTCTCGTTATTGGTTGTTAAAGGAAGGACGTGTAAAAAGTTTGATTTGTTTACGAGATGAAGCAAGTTGGTTTTTCGCAGAATGGAGTATGGGCTCTTTTTCTTCATAGTCGTTTTTTATGGGCCTTTATTTATAAGTTCTTGCAAACAGATATCATGACCGGATTTTGGGTGAAGTCGCAATGAAAAGTTTTTTGCGTAAAGATTAATTTAGCGAAATGCTTTTCCAATGTTTCTATATTTATGATATGATACAATTTTATCATGATTAAAGAGCGTAACTATTATTCTTGAGTTCACGTTTGTTGAGATGAAAATTTGCCAACATAGCCCTGGGGAAGTAGGCGACATTAGAAAACCATAACGAGGCCAGAATGGCAGCTTTGTTTAGCAGATGTATAGATTTGGACGTCAGTGGTATAAATGTGTTTTTCTTGTTTTCAACGTTTCAATGTGAAGTCGCCATCCATAGTGCAAAATAATGGTTGAAAATTATTGATCTTGTAATGATTAAGTTTGATGAACATTTAATTGGATACTAATAGAAGCAAAGCCATTATGGTCAGCATCAAATGCCTCCATACTGTGCACTGATGAGCCTCTTTTTCAATCTTATGCCATGTTCTAAAGATGGCGATTAAAGCTTAGCAGAGGTAATATTATGATAGATTGTAATAGTAATGCATCTCACCATGTTCCCGCCCATAATCTTATAGCTAGAAGACATTTCATTGCATCTTCCTCAAATGTTGGCTCATTTCATTGATTCATTGAGTGATTAATTTATTCATTCATTCATTCATACATACATACATTCATTCATTCATTTTATCATTCTATCATTCACTAATGCATTCATTCAGTCATTCATTCATTCATTCATTCATTCATTCATTCATTCATTCATTCATTCATTCATTCATTCATTCATTCATTTCATCATTCTATCGTTCAGTCTTGCATTCATTCATGAATTCATTTTATCATTCTATCATTCAGTCATGCGTTCAATCATTCATCCATTCATTCATTCCTTCATTCTATCATTCGGCCGTGCATTCATTCATTCGTGTATTAATTTGGTCATTCACTCATTCATTCATTCATTCACTCATTCATTTATTGGTTTGCAATATTTTTCAAGGCTAAGTTTCACCTTTGCCATGGATGACACTACTAAGTAAAGAGCTTTTGATCCAGCTCCTCTTTATCCTTAGTTTACTTTGCATATTCGCATCTGATACATTTGTACCAAAAACAATCACTTCTAAAACCCGTGTATTGCAATTTTCCTTTATTTTGCGTTTTACGGTAGGAGAATATTTGGCTTTCTTTGTAGGCATTTGCATGAACCCCTTCCACCAGGGGGCCTTCTTCTTTTGCACCACCCATAGTCGTTGCTCACTAGCTTGGTTTGCTGAAAATATTGCCATTGATAGAAGAGTTTTCGCGAAAACCTTGAACGGTAATAGAAGCCATACATAAAATAATGGTGCTAACTAATTTCTATGGTAGCATTAAAGCCTGGTTTCCATATTGTCGTAGGCGACAGGGACGTGTCCCAGTCATATTGGGGGTGCTACGGCGACATCGCCGATCACAAATGTGTGGTTTCCATTAACAGAACTATTCCAGGATCGATAGGGACACGAGGACGATGCATCGGAGATGTTATCAAAAGTTAAACACTTTTTAACTTATTTCATCTCGACGGGGACATTTCGGGGACGTCAGGGACTTCACTATAAGCCTGGTTTCCATACCATCGTAGGTGTCCCAGCAGCATTGCCGATTCTTTGCTGGAACACGTCACCGTCGCTTACGAGTATATGGAAAGCAGGTTTATGGGACTAGTCAGCTCCTCGGTGCTGGCCATCTCTGAAACTGTTGATCAATAGCTTGCTACTTCAATCGGAGTTGGACACAACAGCAGGGTTTAGCTTCTGGATGTCAAATACTTTATAGCTATGGTTTTTAGCGTTTGTTGACTAATTCATCGACAACTCTCTGATGAATATTTGATGAGAATGCTCTGATACATTATTAATTGCTGTTAAATGAAGTTGTATTGAAAGGTGGCAGAGCATAAAACTACGCAGTACAAAGGTGGGTAGTGGAAACAATCAGTGTATACATTATATTTGAAGGGCAAACAAAAGGCGGTAATCTGTTGCTGTAGGATACTAGAGCAAAATCTGAGTATTACTTCAACTGATAAGGACTGTGAATGGTGTCACCGTGTAATCAGGGTGAAATTGCAAGGTCATGGTCGAAGTCAAGTATACGGTATCGTTGAATTCACTTACTTTGGGTTTATTATCAGATTTTTATTACATTTCCGAAAGTAGGAACTTCATTGATCATAGTCGGCCGACTACTAGTTCATGAAGCTTTTCTGTGGCTCAGAGTGCAAGAGAAATTATACTCCTTAACTGAAGTTTACTGCTAGGATTTATTTGAGACACAATCGGGCTCTCTCTTGCTGCTCTTATTCGATCACGCTGCCCAGTGACAATAGAAAAAGTCCGTCTAATGCAGACTTGTATTCAGGCTTCTTTTGTAGCTGTTGAAGATATATAGATCTTGTTGTAAAGCTTACTATCTCTTACTTGTCATTTTTCCTTGAGGGTTACTTGATATTCACGTTGTGCTGTTACACCAATTTTGGGCCATTTCGTCCAATAAACATCATTGTTCTCATGTCGACTAGAGAAGTGCCCGAGATATTATACTTAGCTTTTCGACGAGCCTTAATATTTTTAATCTTTTCTGTTTTTGAGCCTATAATTGTTCTTAAATTATTCTCAATCGTCTGAAAATCAAAGGAATACAGTTAAATGTTTAGAATTACGAGCAGAAATGAATTTCGGTGAAACACGATTAGCTAAACAAAGTCTATAAAACGAAATAGCGAACTTAGCCGTTCTGATCTTACCTCATAGCTTTACTATGTCGTTAAGATCTCCGATCTGCTTCTTCAAGTACCTCCGCCAAAATTACGTAAATAGTCTGTTGGTACTACAGAACTTTACCACAGCACGAAAAAGCGTCAACATTCTTTTAACATACTTAAAGTACTTGTAGTACCAACAGACTATTTGCGTACTTGAAGTAGCAGATCGGAGATCTTAACGACATAGCAAAGCTACGAAGTAAGATCAGAACGGCTAAGTTCGCTATTTCGTTTTATAGACTTTGTTTAGCTAATCGTGTCTCACCAAAGTTAAATGTTTGTTGATGTCTTTCTTCTTCATAAAGCAAAACTAAAGTGGGACAAAGCAATACATAGTACATTGATAGTGCATAAGTTAATCTAAAAACTGTTTTTTTCTCGATTACCAGAGTCTCAAGTCTTAATGAAACTTGAGCCTTTCATTATTTTTACATATTAGTGATTCTGAGTCTTAATATTCTTATAATCTTTATTCTTGTGAAGAAAGAATGAAAGGTATCTCAAAGCGATTTGATATAAGATGCTATTGTAGGCTTAAAAACACCTTCGACATGCCACTGCCAGTTCGCAATCATCAATGGCCATCGGTGGCATTTGTAGTTGGGGGGCATGGGTTAAGAGCGGCCCAGATGCATGTCCCTGAAGCTCAATTGTCCGTACGACCCTGATATGACTGATCTTTCTATTTCATAGTGTGCTTACTGCTATCATGTTATCAAATGCTTTTTGTCTGTGTTGTTGTAGGAAGAGAATCTGTCCTCTTGCTGATAAAAATGTGAAACAGAAAACTGTTTTATAATCTTTTATGATATATGACTTAATTGTGAGAGACTATGTATCTTATAGCCACGCCCAGGGCTACATAGAGATGTAATAAATTATCATGAAAATACTACATAGTTAATATTCGGTTTAGGTAACAGCGCTCGAGCTTTCTCTTGCTAGTTTTTTCATGTTGTCAATATAAGATAACATTTTAAAGATATTTCTCAACGAAGTTTTCATGGTGCTATATGGTAGGAGTTGTTGAAAACGTTATAATGAATTTTTGCGTAAGCCCCCCTGAAGTTGACTGTCTATCGTGATTATTTCTCCAATATTCCTTTTCTAATGATAAACAACTAGAAGGAAACCGATAATTTATTTAAGGTGTAGTAGATATTGTGCATTGTGAATCGCTCTTATTCACGGTTTTCGATAGTAGCCATCTTTTCGTAGCCACAAGAACGTCTGCCAGTTCTATTGACCTTTCGATACAATCTAAGCGTTGAAACTTTGTTAGTTGAAGTATGAATTTGCTCGAAGCAAGGTTGTAGATCACTTTTTATCTAAATTAATGCAACATTTCGATTGTAAGAGTTGCCAGGGTCTTTTAAAGAAAAATTTAGAACTGCACATAAACTCCAGCGATGCTGTGTTATTTTGTTTGCAGATGGGATTGAACTGCCTGCTTTTAGCGAGGAGGGGTAGATGAATGCTATTACCTCTAACAATTCCATTTATGGCTGCATTTCTCCTATCAGTTCATACCAAATCTACCATTTTTACTGCTATTAACTTTCTTACAACCTTGGGTCACTGAATAATAAGCTTTTGAAGTGCACATGCTTTTCGTTTGAACTGCATAAATTTTTTTAGAAATGCACATTTAGTGTGGAACTGCACGTTCAATAAAACCCTGCGAGTTGCCCTTCACTCTTTCGCTGAAAATTTTATGTAGTCTATTCGCTCCCTGTTTTCTGTTGACATTTTGTACGTTGTATTCAGTGATGGTGGAACTTGTTTTTGGTGGGGGGGGGGCTGCCAATTATCCCAGCTGAAGGTTGGATACTGTTCACCTAGAGGGAGCACACAAGGGGCTGTAACCCCCCTCCCTGTTCCATCGGTTATGATAGCTAGTGCTGTACGCTACCTTCTACAGTAGCTACAACGAAGTAAGTTCATATCTCCAACAGTTGCAGTGGTGGTGCAAGAGAAGAAAGAAGCTACTGCTGCCAAGTGCCAACAGTATACGAGGCTAAATAATTTTAACGGACAAAGCCTATCGTTTTGGCTAGAAAACTCCTGACAGTGTATTGAAGTTTAGGTGTCGATGGGGGCTCAGTAATATCGCGGGGCTGCAGCCCCCAAGCCCCCGGTAGTGCCATCCTTAATCTCCAGTTAACTTGCACTGCTCAGCCTACCATTACCCAAGGCCTTTCTTTCATATTCCATGTCTTATTATCTGCCTAACCATATTACCTATGGTCTAACCAGAGTCGAACTGTTCGTTTTTTGAAACTGTTTAATAAATAAAGCCATCGTCTCCACGTGTACTTTCATAGGCAGAAAACCTTTTATCTGTCGTCGTTCTGTTGGTAACACTCTCATTTTGTAAAATCAAATAGTAATTTTATTATTATTTATCATTGTTAGTTGTATCTAAGGAAACTTGCGGCAACCGCTTGATGTTCTTCGGAGCTGAGGTTTTTTGTTTTGCCTGTTGTGGGGTTTGTTAATTGCGTGAGCAATTGTTACATTGTGCTTTGGACCTGGTCCAATAGAGCCGGTGGTAAACGAATCATTGCATCCGACCTCCCATATGCTGTTTTTTAAACTTCTATGTGGCCCTCCGTCGTATGGACGTTGCTGTTATACAGAGAGGGGAACCATGTCCGACGACACTATTGTGTTAAACCTCGATGGTGTTAAACCTCGATGGTGTTGAACCTCGATGGTGTTATTTACTCCAATAGAAAAGGAGCTAGAAAATATTAAATGCTTTAGATAAAAAAAGAAATATAACTGGACTTGTTATCTATAGGTTGATAGTTTAACTGGAACCTCTTAGGTAGGAACAAAGATGGTGAATTTTTTTGCCTCACAGCAATTATTCAACACAGTTTTCCCATCTTCAAACGGCTCTGCGATCACTGCAACGATGTGGTGGCTAAGCTTAAAAGGCTTATTCTTCCGTTCTTGATAGTAGGTACAAAGTCCCAGGTCCATTGGCGTCGTAGGAGCATAGTGTTTTTCGAGAGATTGGGCAAAGATTAGAATTTCCAATCTTAAAAAGATAGTGGGTGAAGGAATGAATTATGCGTATTTTCTTTCTTTCTTTCACACAAATGAGCCTTGTTAGCATTAATGAGACAAATTGACTTACCGCACTGGAACACAAATATCAAAATAGGTCTTGTATCCAAAGCGAAAGTACCGAAAACTACTTAAGGCAGGCACTTCAAGCATTTAACTAAAGCCAATAGAACATACTGACACTTTTTACAGGAAATTGTGAGTGGCTAAATCCATTGGCCTGCGTGGGATCTTTGTCAAGCTTTGAAAGTTTGTTGTTTGTTGTTAGCAGTGAAAGAGAACAGTCTATCTTTTGTCTCCCGAGCTTGCGGGCTGGGGGTCTGGGGGCTGCAGCCTCCTTCCCAATTGGCCAGAGGCCCATTTCATTTGGGTGATTTATTGAGAAGGAGAAATAGCTTTTGTCGTGGAAATTGCATTGTAGAATAACAGCAACCTAAAAATTTAAATCCCTACGCACAATGAGTAGCAGACATTTTACCAAGAGCCAAATTCGCCATCGTGGCTGATCTACTACACGGTTTCTTCCTTATAAGAAACTTATTCATTTATAAGCTTTCTTAGGTCTCAAAATTCCAGTACTGAGCTTTGTTAACTTTCTTGAGCACCTGAGAGTACTACTTTCCTACAAACCACTTTCTTATAAACAAGAAAGTTTGATCCAGTTTGGGTCCGGTTGTAGAGCTGAGGAAACGATACGATGGCCTTACCCCAATTTACAGTAAATTTACTGTACAATCTTCAAGCATTACACCTCTTTTTTCTGATTTTTTCCAAGCTCACTCTAATTCATTGAGGCTCACGGGAAGAAGCGCAATATTTTATTTTATGTGGTTCTCAGTAAGTAATAGGACTTAGCATTTCTTTATGAAAAATGCTGTTTTCAATAATAGATGTCTCGACTGCTTTGAAATTCTGATGCTGCCAAACCAATGTCTCCTCGAAAACCCCAAAGTAGTGTACAATTCTATGATTAAACTGGTTTGTGGTCGTCGACTGTTATGAAGTTCACAGGATGTCTTAGAGCATGACGTCATATTACGTGTACATGGAATGTACGCTGTGATGCCCTTCTTACAAATTGACATTGAACTGCACACTCTTTTTATAAGATTTACTTATTTTTCCTAAGCCTCAGTATTATTAATTTTATTTGGTTTTGAGCCATAGATTATTCTTGACTTATTCTTTAGCACTGAAGGTGTAACTTCAAAGGAATATATTCAAATCTCGGTTGATTTCTTACTTCATCATAAAGCAAAGTAAAAGTAGAGCAGAATATATATTTTGTATCGATAGTGCACAAGTTATTCAGAACGCAGTATTATGATTCGAATTGACAAAAATTCAAAGTCCTGATAAAGCTTTGGCCTTGCATTTTTCGTAAATTATTCTTTCATTTCTACGATTCTGAGCCTTAATATTCATATAAAATGTATTGTTGTAAGAAAAGTGTGTATTACTGGATGTGGTACACCTTTCTGGCATTGCTAGACCTGTAGACTATAGATTTTAGGTAAACTTTCTGACAATGGGCGTGGCTGTAAATGTTTGCCATTGTTTTTCTAATCATAATCATGTCTGGTCTTCGTTAATTCACTTTTTCCTTCAATTGCCTTTTTCTTTAAAGTTATTTAATCTTTCATAGCAATTCCATTTTATTTTCAATCTACTCATAGTTTCAACTTTGATATTGTGGTTCTTTTGTGCACCCGCTATCGGTTCATAGCGCTGGCATGATGTTGATGCTAAATACAAAGCAGCTTCTTCAAAATCACCGTTCTACGGTCGCTCTGGTTGACTTTGAAATTGATAGGATCATTGTATGCGACGTATTTTTTCTCAAATAATGCAGTAGTGTGGAACACAAGTCGAAACTTTTAATAACACTGTTGTATTTCTTCCAACATTATTAAGTTCTATAATGTTATTGGATTAATATTCTACCTTCTGAGGTTGGTTGCAAATCACAATCGTATTTTGTAGAAAATGTTATGACCTTCTTTCGAATCAACTTGCCAATGTCAGTAAGCACATTTGCATCCGATGCTAATCTTGTTTCACCAGTTAACAAGCAATGGCCTACACCGCTTTTGTCAAACAAATGTGCGGGATCTTCAGTAATGTATTAGGCTTTGATTCCAGCACTCTTCCATAGCATATTTATATTTGGCCCTGTTATTTCTTGAGGGACTAGTTCATCTTAATAAATTATGCGAGTATGGCTCTGTCTATATCTAAATAAATATAAAAAACAACACCAACAACAACAGCAATGATTATGCCTCCTCCGCAATACCGTATCAACATAACCAGTAATGTCTTAGATATTACAGGCCCTAGCCATGTTTTATATTCGTCACTAAAGAAACTAAAAAATTTGTTAGCGAATAATATATTAAAAATATTTGGCCGGCTATATAGCGTAGTGAAATCCATCTTATACGTCATTTCGTGTGGTCCTTTGTCTTGTTTTTACTTAAGTTTACCTCAACTCACTGGTGGACGTCATTAAAAGTATTTGTTTTGATTTTCCACACTTGAGGCTCATATTTCCTATACATTGTCATGTTTTTTTTCGAAAACTAGCCTTTATGCATTGCCCCCAGATTTCATGTGTGACCTATTTGCCGGTATAAGCAGTTCTATTATCACGTGGTTAGATATCGATACCAAAACGTCTCGTTGAAGTTTAAGTTCACTACATGACTTTGAGCATCAATGCAATGGGCTGCGTTTCCTCTGGTCTTCACATTCAATTCATTTATTGCTGAACTCAGGGATATCTGCACAATAGACGGCAAAGGAGGCACATTTATTCACAAAGCACTATTCATTTTGCTATATCATTCGCAATTTTTGCAGTGATAGTTACTCACTTCACTCAAAAGAGCACATATCACCCCATCCCCTTTGCCTTCGTATGTCTTTCATGTATGATTTGCTTAGAAATGGTATTGGTTTCACATTTTTCACTTTTTTCCAGGACATAGTCAACCTCAGACTTTCTGATACTCGGGAAGCACTTGCTCATAACATTGAGATACTGTTGAAGAATGTTGTGAAAGCGAACCTGGTAGGTTTTTGTCTGGCTATGATATTATTATTAGTGTAATCCATTGTGATTCCAACAAATTTTAGTTGTGTGGAAGAGTTTCCATCCTATTTTGCTGTCTCCTTCAATACCTTCATGGCTGTAAAATATCAGTTACTGATCGACATGTGAATTTATTATGTACTCAGGATAAAGGCCTAACTGCAAGTAAATGCTGCATCCTACGTGTTTATATGTACATCCTATGTACATGGACGTAGTAGCCATGGAAACAGAGTTGATTTCTAAAAGTTTCAACAAGGGGGACTCTAGGTATAATGTCATAAAATGGGTGTGGCTTTTTTGCAACCACTCCCATATTTTCAAAGAAGGAGACAGTAATTTAGTCTAATTATGATATGAGTATAACTAACAATTAGAAAGATCCCAAGAACCATGTGGCAAATGCACATGGTCAATGCACATTGAAAAGCAAGATGAATACAAAAGTTTTGGCAGGGCTGAGCCCCCTCCAGAAAGGTGAGCAACGATTTTAACAAGGGGGTTCCGCTTCCTGAGCTCCCTAGAAATCACCCCTGCAGGGAGGGACACGTCTCCCCACTTTACATAAATCAGTATTTAAAGTGCCCCTTTCAGCTTACATAGTTGCTCATTTCTATTTGTTAGGGTGCCCCTGGATGCATGTGCCCCCATTTTTGACTGCTTTCTAAGGGAGCATCCCTAAAGGATATCGGTTCCTTGGGGGAGGGAGGGGGCTAGCACCAATGTAGACAAAATTGGACAAGGAGGAAGATGTTTGGCTGTTAGTGGGCACCTTTTCAGTGTGGTCTCTGTAAGAGAGAAGAGAGAATTTAAAGGTCATTTCATCATCATCTTCCTGTATTAAAGATTGAAAAATAAAGAGGCACAAACAAAGTACAATATGTCTTTTTCAAAGCTTTTTTATTTTCCATAGCTTTTGCAGCTTTTTATTTGTCTACTAACTCAGTGTCCATACAGATAGTGGGGAGGGAGTTGTTAAGCAAAAAGTGGACAAGCGTGGACAGGGAGGGGATGAAAACTGGCAAAAATGTGAGGACATCCTTTATGGATGACCCCCTTCCGTGGCGGATGTTCCTGGTCTGGGGGCCTCATAAAACAAATAGACAGTAAATTTCAAAAGTAGATTTTTAGACCCTTCATATTCATATTCATGTTAACTTATTTTTACACGAATTAACCTTCAGCAAAACTAAAATAAACTTAGCAATACATCATAGTCATAATGCTTTAGTTACAATTACAAAAATTAAAATATACCTTAGGCTGTTCTTCTAGGGGGTCGTGTTTGATTTTTGTCAGCTCATCAAATATATTTTCAGTTGTTTTTTGAAGTGAAATAGCGTGGGAAGTTCCCTAATGCTTAAGGGGATTTCATTCCAGATTTTAAGAGCTGAGTATGAAAATCCTTTCTTTGCATACTCTAAATTATACTTAGGAATTTGGAGATTTCTGCAGAATCGTGTATTGTATCTGGACTGGTGGGACCTTAGATTGAACTTGTTCCATGGATTTTCTGGGCACAGCTTATTAAAGATCTTATAAACCATAACGACACGATCAAATGTAATAAGCTGTTTAACTGATAGAAATTTTGGTATCCAGCTGTCTTTTATCCTGGACGTATGAATCATAGAAACTGCTCTGTCTTGGAGACGTTGAAGAAACTCTATTTTTGTATTTGATAAACTAATTTTGAATTTGAAAAGCATCGCAATACCCTGAAAATTATCTGCTCGCCTCGCTCGCAGGGAACCTCGTCCTTCTCTTTTGCTCCCAGGCCTCTGAATTCTCTCGGCGGCCCTGGTTACAGGAGCAACAAATGACTCGTTTTATTGAATCCAACGGTATTGATGGATGAAGTATTTATCTAAATGCGATAAGAGCATCGAAATCCTGTATTGCGATGCTTTTTGATGCGAAAGTCTTCGAAACGAAGAGATATGGTTTTCGTAGTTTAACCATGTTTTTCTGAGGCAAATCCCAGCTTATGTCTGTCAGTGCAAATTTCATCATGATGAGATTGAAATTAATTAGCACTCAAAAGTGGATCATTTCACAACTGGGCCCAATTAATTCATCGATGCCGTGACCTATTATTTTGTACTACTTATTTCGTAATGTCATCGCTAATGTTATCAAGTATGATTGTATTCCTTCTCATTCGTATTGATAAATCTAAGTTCACCACAAAGTGCTTGCAGAAGTACCCATTGCGCACAGCGCGAATCTTCGGAACAACCTTCTTACTTAAGCCTGTCGTATCCACGTCGTCGTAAGCGAATGGGACGTGTCCGAGTAAAGCCTAATCTCGTCAGAGACATCACAGCGCTCAAGAGAAAAAGAGTTCAACAGGTGAGCGCATGAGAGTAGAAGCCAGACCTACTCTCAAACGCGTGCGAGCGAACATAAAACTGGCCGCAGCGACCATGATCATTTCTCGTGCATGCTTGCATACTTTGAGCGCTTCGAGCGCTCGCTCAAAAACGCCTCTGAAGAGATTAGGCTTAAGCTGCTGGGGCGCTCAGGATGGTATGGAAAAGCCTGGTTTCCATATCGTCATAAGCGATGGGGTCGTATCCCAGTCATATTGAGGATGCTACGGCGACGTCGCCGATCACAAATGTGTGGTTTCCATTAAGAAAACTGTCCATACTTCGACTTGAACACGACGGCGATGCATTGGAGACGTTATCAACAGTTGAACACATTTCAACTTTTTTCATCTTGATGGGGACGACGGAAACGTCGGGGACAAACTGTGCTATAAACAAACTGAGCATAGATGGTTGCTACCTGGTATCTAAGGAGAATTGCATTTAGCCAATCAGCGTGCATTTCCGATTTAAAAGCTTATAAGCCTGGTTTCCATATCGACGGAAGCGTTGCAGCTGCATCACTGACCCTCTGTTGGGACTCATCGCGTACGACGATATGGAAACCTGCAGGCATGCCAGAGAGGGGGGCAGATGGGAGGAAGCGCCCCCTTGCCTTTCATTTGGGAGACCAGTGGGAACAAAGTGCCCTTTTTGAAATGCAATAGAATCCTGTTTTTAGACAGTGATATGATGCAAAGGAGATCAAATAAGCTATATAAATAATCTAAAATATGATTGGAAGAGAGAGCAATTTGTATATTTCTGCGAAATATAGGCCATGCTAAAGGATGGAACGAAATCTCTCAAAGAGGTGCCTTGGGTTCCAAAGAGGTGCCTATGCTAGGCGCTGTCTCAAAGAGGTGCCCGTGCAAGTCGGTGCCCTTTTGCTCCTGTTGGTTCCCCTTGCCCCACTATCGTTCCGGCGTGCCTGAAAACCAGGTTTAACCCTTCTAAATCTTTGTTAATAGAGCACCCAAGTTTGACGTCATGAAAATGCGTATTCTACATTTTTAATTTTGGCTTTAAATTCTGAACTTCGAAGCGTTTTGAAATAGATATTATTGACAAACTCCCGCTGGATCTGAAAAATGATGATCGATATGAAAACAATGATCATTGGGGATGAAATATGTTGACTTTGTTCATATTACCAAATCATTGCATTCCGAGCAGGTGCGGACTGGCTATTTGTGCGTTTTCTTTTTGTTTCAATCTGAGAAATACTCCTATAGGGTCTATTTGTGTGTGTGGG
>WIPJ01006242.1:195932-215590 GCA_018155075.1 Cassiopea andromeda
GTGTTTAGCAACTCATGAATTGAATTATATGGAAAATTAGATCATATTAGGAAATCAAGTTGGCTGTCTCACCATTAGTCATGCATGATTAATTTATGACTTCAGTATGAAGGTCTAGCTTCTTCTTGCAAACTTGCATATTTTCTATGCATTGCTTGCCAAATTTTTCAGAAGTACCTATTTGACATCTAGAGTACCGTAAATGCTCTATTATGCCCCCCAGGGGGCTTATTTATTTCAAGTACTTTAGAGGGGGCTTATAATAGAAGGGGTTAAAAGAGAATTTACGGTAAGCCATTTCCATTAGAATGAACCGAGGCCGCACAGTCTTCTCTAGAATGAACCCTAGGGGCAAGGAGGAATTTTAGAGATTATTATTGGGATGTGTATGATTTTGAAGGGTGACGGGCACCACACCCTTCAGAGGCCTAGATATTGAAGTCACGCCCACTTCTCACTTACATCTTAGTCCTGTCTTCAGTTTTTATTGTAGAAACACCAGTTCTTTACTATACAAATAATTCTTTTTACTACACAAGAAGATAATATTTTGAAGTTTACCGAACTATACGAAAATATTGCAGAATTTACCAAATAGTATGGCAACATTGGGAGGGGGTATCGCACCACCTACACCCTCCAGTAAATCCTCTCTCCAATCACAAGGTATGGAGTCCAGCATTGGCAATATACCTGGTCATTCAATATTCATTTGGATCTGGCATTGGCTCTCTTTTGAAACCATATTTGAAGGCTGTTTTCATCTAGATCTATCCCCTGTGTGAAAGTGACGTTTAATTTCATGCAGCATACGCTTTCAGTTCCGCAAACTGCTTAGTGTAGGAAAGATCTGAGTTGTTATCATATAGCTAACATCTTTTGCAGATTGCACTGAAAGTCTTTGTGTTGGACCCCTTTGATGAAGAACTCACGCTCATCAGCCAAGGTGGGGATAAGTCGAATAATAATGGAAATGTTTCGCTTTGGGAAAATGGTTCTGACGCCATAACAGGATGGTATGTCTATGTATTGATTTCGTTTCATGGCATATCATAAATTCTCTTTTTAGCTCCCCCTCTCAATTTAGGCTCCTTTCCAATTAGCTTCCCTTTCTGGACCAAGAATTTTATTGAGCCCCTCTCCCCCTGGAAAATGTCCCTCCCCTAGAAAATATTTAATAGTACCAAGTGTAAGTAAGCTTCATAGAAGTAATTAAACTTAGCTTGATCACGCTCCGAAAACAATAGTTCTCAGCCTATCAAGCATCAAAGTCATTCACTGACTTACTGTACAAAAAACATTCTATATTAACGTTTACTACACAATTTTACATACGTTTTTTTATAAGAGAGTTTTTTTGGCTCAGTACTGAAACTTTCTTAGCTTTTTCACGATTCCAGTATCAAGTCTTTCTTACCAAAATTTTTGAGTTCCAATGTTTTGCGCATGCACATTAATGGAAAGTGAAAAGGCTCCATGTACACTTGAAATGATAGCAAATCTTAGTAAATAGCAGAAGTTAAACTGACCAATATAACATCCATAGGATTTTGTACACAGATAAATCGAATTTTAAATACATACATATACACTAAAAGACTTTCTTAAGTCTCAACAATCCAGTGCTGTGCTTTCTTAAACTTTAGCAGCTGAGAACTACTTTAGTATAAACCACTTCCTTACAAAAACCCTGTCTTGTTCTCAGACTGTAAATATTTAGTTCACTATTGAAAATTTTCAAAAAATTTATCTAGCCCCCAACTCTTATAAGCCCCCTTTCCAATAAGCCCCCCTCTAGAATGCTTTGAATCAACAAGGCCCCGGGGGTCTAAATAGAGAATCTACGATATCTAATGAGGCTTGGCAAAGCGAAGCATGCTGCTCTTTACGTTTAGAAATAGAAGGTCGGAACGAGAGAAGTTGAAGAGAATTGGAGAGTTTATTTACATCAGTAATTGCTAAAACAGATTGAGAAAGTTGTTTGTTGACTTAACAAAGTTCCCCATAATGAATACTTTGTTAGCATCTTACGTTCTTAACTTATTGATGTCTGAATGTCATGAAGATTTATTTTAATTCTTGATTGGTTAAGATAGTTTCTAACCGTGTCTCGCCGGCTATCATTTTAATAGCATATACGCAAGCTTTGTTCACATACTTTAGAATGAGGATACCTATTCCTAATTAATCGCTTTGAATCCTTTCTTGATCGTGTAAAGCACTCAGATTTTCCAAATTAAATCCCAACGCAAAAGGATTTAATCTCTGGATTTGATGCAGTGTCTGGCGCTTACCTAGTGTCTTCAGCCATCTTGTGGTTCTTTCTTTTATAATCTTTTCCTGTTCAGTTAAGCATTCATTTTTATATTTGAAATGCCACCATAGCTGCTCAGAGGAGGAATTCACGCATGCAAAGTGCCCTGTTTGTCTTGTTCTTTGTCGTAACCTTTGAACTTGTTTTCTGTTGGTCGTAACGAAAATAGAGAACCAAAGTGTGACGTCACGAAAATTCTATTTCTAGAATATTTTACTTTTGACTTTGGATTCTGAAAGAGCACTTTAAAATAGCCATGAAGGACAAATTTCAGCTTGATTTGACAATTAATGACCAAGATATAGGGAATATTGAATGCTGGCTTAGTTCCCATCAAACAACTGTATTCTGAGCCTGCCATATTTTATCCAATTTTGAGACCATTCACCTAGAACTTTCTGCACATACGTATTTTACGGTGCGCTCTCGCTCCACGTGGTCAAAATATAAAAATTCTAAAAATATATCTTTATGACGTCATCACTTTGGTACTCTATCCTTAGCAAGAATGCCTGTGTATTAAGGAAAGATGGTTGAATTATGTTGTTTGTAGTCTGCAAAGTCCACCTCAATGAATGAATTTTGAGAAATGCAAGTTATTTCCAAGGATTCAATTATTATTTCCTCTGCCATACGAACTATTGAGGACTTGGAAGCAAAGATGTTTTGGATACGTTGTGAATCCTTTAATCTTAAGGATGAAGACTATCAAATCGTTTAAAAACTAAACAGTTAATCCAAAGGATGCACCCTTTAGATATATTATTCTTTCTTAAGTTTGAATTTTTGTTTTGCAAAATATCATCTGCAAATAGAAGTGGGTATGACCGATGGTAATGGGTGGTGATTCTGAACAGAGCTGAACTAAGTGAGTTACCTACTTTAAACAATTTCAAAAAACAACTCACAGTGTATTTGAAGGGGAGCTAGACTCAGCAATGAAAACACGAATGCCTGGAAGATCAGCACTCGTTTATAGTAGGGTCAAATTTTTATTTCTGATGGGATATTTTAGTTGTAAAGTCTTATTTTATTTGTAACAGGACAAAAATGGCAGCGAAATGCATTTTTGTAGGGCAACTTGCTGGACTCAGGACCATTTGATCAACTGATGATCAACTTGATGATTTACTGTTACCAGAAAAGGCCACTGTAAATGTTTGCAGGGTAAGCCTGACACCCTCCAAAACATATTGAGGTTACATCCCTGCTTCTTCCTAATGGAGGGGTCGTGCAAAGAGTGAATGATCCCTTATATGTTTAGGCCGCAGGGTTGATATGGTGGATCATCCTCTCTGGGATACTATCCTTGTAGTTTGCCATTGTGTATTGTGTGTTATAGTAAAAATCCACATATAAGAGTCTTCATATAGTAAGGACCTACAGCCTGAAACTGTATATTGTGGTTTCAAATAATTAGAACCTTTTCAGCCAGATATTTTAGCTAGGTTCGTATTAATGGTTCATTTTTCTACTGGTAAATAAACTAAGCCTGTTTACCAAGCAACCCCCTTCATGGATGTTCCAAAAATAGTGCCCACATTTTGTGATAGGCAGGTTCACACATGTGCTTCTAACGACAAACCTTTGGATGGCTAACTATATTGTCATAGTCTTTCAATGCTAAATTATCAACTATCATTTTACCTGGGATTTTTTTGGACCCTGCATTAAGAACCAGCACCCAGATAGCCGGAATTACCTCATCGCATAAGAACAAGAACAGGCTCAATTTAAAATTGTAGCTTCTTAAATGCAGGTTTTTACTGTATGAGCATAGAAAAGAACTCTTACAGCCCATGCCCAGAGACACATGCGATCTCATTTACGCGTGTCCACGCAAATGCAAAATCTCGAGCAAGAGCGGAAAATCGCCCGTACCAGCATCACTGGCAACCGTTCAAATCACACATGCCAAATAGGGACTTGGTTGTCGCAACTGCAACACTAGTGACTATCATCCTTTGATTTCATAACTCTGCTTTATCCTGTTTTACCCTAAATGAGGCATTTGACTTGCTTCAGCAATAGGAAACTCTGTATCTCAGATGCACAAATCTTGGATAGCATGTGCAATAGACCTTTCTCCTAATTACGTCATTCCTGTGCGCGCGCGCAATGCATTGTGGTACTTGTGGTCACGCGTTGCGATGCTTGTTGTTGTTTTGAAGTTATTTTGTCTTTCTGTTTCATGATTATCTCGCAGAAAATGTCTAATAATAACGAATTGGAAGAAAATTTAAACGAAACCCATTGCTTCAGTTTTTTCAAAGCTCCTGCCCGAGCAATGGTTTCATTCCAGAAAAACCTGTCGAGACCAGAAGGGAAGAGGTCGGAGTTTTTGTGTTACGAGAACAGCAGGTGAGAGACCAAGGATGGTCGAAATCTTTGCGTGGGTTCCCTGGAATGTCAGAATCTGTCATTGAAAAGACGCTTATTGCAGAATCAACTACTTTCCCACAAAAATCTATTGCTCCAAATGCTTATCGACACAGGAAGTAAGGGTACAAGGGTAAAATTGCACCACACACCACACAAGGGTTCTAAACAAAATGTGCAGTTCTAGTGAAAATCTGTGCAATGCGAAGTTTTTAGTTTATTGAAAAGAAGATAGAAAAGAGGAAAAGAGTATTGGAAAAACAGATAGGAACATAACAAACACATAAATTTGGACGAGAATACAAAGTCCAACTAAACTGATGTTTACTGTAGTGATTTAAAGGAATTTCTTCTTAGGTATATATTTTTACTAAGTGCAGTTAAAAAGTTTGCTTATTAATATGCAAACCCCACCCCCCCATTTAATAACGTCAGCATGTTAATTTGAATGTAATAGAAAGCGCTCATGATCAAGGTCTCCACCCCCACTTATTGCCAAAGCCAGCGATAAATCATTAGGCTCGTCGGTGCTCATTTGGATTGTCGGTAAAATTGCAGTGGTGTGGTGCAATTTTACCCTTGTACCCTTACTTCCTGTGTCGATAAGCATTTGGAGCAATAGATTTTTGTAGGAAAGTAGTTGATTCTGCAATAAGCGTCTTTTCAATGACAGATTCTGACATTCCAGGGAACCCACGCAAAGATTTCGACCATCCTTGGTCTCTCACCTGCTGTTCTCGTAACACAAAAACTCCGACCTCTTCCCTTCTGGTCTCGACAGGTTTTTCTGGAATGAAACCATTGCTCGGGCAGGAGCTTTGAAAAAACTGAAGCAATGGGTTTCGTTTAAATTTTCTTCCAATTCGTTATTATTAGACATTTTCTGCGAGATAATCATGAAACAGAAAGACAAAATAACTTCAACACAACAACAAGCATCGCAACGCGTGACCACAAGTACCACAATGCATTGCGCGCGCGCACAGGAATGACGTAATTAGGAGAAAGGTCTATTCCAAATAGGTGAGAGCAATCGCTCCTGCAAGCGAGGGTGCACGTGCGAATTGACATTCGTACACTATTTCTTCCGGGCATGGACTGCTTGTACAACTCTCTTATTACTTTCTACCTTTCACCAATATTTATTTTACATTTCTCATTTCGGTTGTTTTACTTCTGATATTTAAACGTTTTTTTTTTATAAGAAAGTGGTTTATAAGAAAGTAGTTCTCAGCTGTTCAAAAAGTTAAAATGTTCAGTATAGGTTTATTGAGACTTACGAAAGTTTTTTATCGTTTGTGTCTTTGAAATTCGACTTATCTATGCACAGAATGTCATTTATGTGATGTTTGCTACCTTCTAACAGTTTAACTTCTGAGCAGCCGTGGCCTAGCGGTAATACACTCGACTCATACCAATGTGGTCCTGGGTTCAAGGCCCATCGTAGGCTATTGGTGACATCAGGAAGGGCGTCCGGCCTTAAATACTCGCGCCAAAACCAAAGTCCTCCTAGAGGCACCCTCCAAGCCCCAAGGAACTGGGGGAAACGGAGGTAAACTAGAGAAAAAAACAGTTAAACTTCTGTTATTTACCAAGATTTATCATCATTTCAAGTGTTCATGGATCTTTTTCACTTTCCATTAATGTTCATGCAGAAACATTGGAACTCAAAAATTTTGATAAGTTTGACTTGATACTGGAATTGTAAAAAAGTTAAGAAAGTTCCAGTACTAGGCGAAAAGCTTACTGATAAAAAGCTTGTAGTCCATGAGCAAGGTAACATAGTGGTTAGAGCGCATTCCTCCCATGCGGAAGGTCTACGGTTCGAGCCCGACTACCTTTACTTTTTAGTCTTGTTCAACATGGATCCATTCTATTTACCCAACTGTCATTTTTTCTCTACGTTTCGTTTCCAGGGGAGGTCAGGAACGTACGAAAGCAAATGTTTCAGTTATTTCGAACACGAAGAATGTAAGAGAGGTTTTCTCAAGTTTTACTGGAAACGAAACTGGTAGGTCATTGACTTATCGTTGAATAGACAAATGTTCAAATTTGTTGCTTAGCTGTGCATTAAAATTATCCTCTATAAGTCGCAATTACTTCCATTCTATGACTAAAGTTCGATTCTCAGGGTTTTGTATATATGAAAGTTTGATATTTTCATTCAAAAGGTGATTTGTGCATGTGTGATGTTTAGCGACAGCCTGACTTGGAAGCAAAATAAGCATTTAGTGTTGAGAATTATGCCTTCGCAGTTTTGTTTTTGAGCTTATCTGTAGAAATCTTGTCTAACTTTAACATTCAAAAGCTGTATTAATCTCTTTGGTTTGTAAACTGAGTTAAGATCCACAACAGATTTGGTTCTATGTTGTAGAAGCTAAGTACTTATCTGCTAACTCATTGCCAAAGCTTTACCAGCGTATTGCCATTGTATTAATAAGAATTACGTTTGAAAAATTGTACTATATTTGGTAAACATTGAGGGCTATTGAAGTGAGATAATACACAGTAACTATATCTTGTCAGATAGACCAGTTGAATTCACTTCGTCATGCCTGTTCTCATTACTTTGCAAGTGTTTTTAGACTTCTGCTGATTGTGACATAATGAAGTATGTTTCTTTACAACTATCATGAAGTAAAGCTTAACATAGATAACGAACAGATTCCTTAATGGTTTATAAGAAAGTGGTTTATTAGAAAGTAGGTAGTAGTCGACTGCTAAAAAAGCTAAGAAAGTTCAGTACTGGATTTTTGAGACGTAGGAAGTCCATTAGTGTATGATGCTTTAAATGCGATTTATCAGCGTAAAAAATATTATGGATGTTATATTCGCTGCTCTCTAGCAGTTCTACTTCTGCTATTTACTAAGGATTTATCGTAGTTTTGGATGTACATTCATGGAGCTTTTCACTTTCCTCTAGTGTGCATGTTTAAAAACCTTGGAATTCAGAACATTTTTGCTAAGAAAGTGTCAAGAACGTTTTGATACTGGAATCGTGAAAAAGTTAAGAAAGTTTCAATACTAAGCCAGAAAAACCTTCTTATGAAATAAAAAAACGTTTATTTTTAAGTAGAAGAACAGTATTGCACATCGTCAAGAACTGTATTGCTAGTAACAGCAAGGTGCTGGAGAATAGGACTAAAAAGTGTCATTCTTCTGAGCGTATTGGAGTATCTGTCATCATAGAAGGCATAGATCTCAATTCTTTGATTGGCTGAGAGTTCTGATCAACGATTTTAAGTCTGTACTGGTAGAGCCATGAAATGTCTTTTTTCCAATCTAATCACTCTGAAAACGGCTCAGCTGTAATATCTGAATACATTTTCATGCAAGTACCCTTCAGTGTAACATCGGTCAAATTTCGCAGTTTGCTGCATGAGCTTCAATGATGCGTAGCCATTTGTAGCTTTTGACTTTCTATTGTTGAAACGGCACGATTTTTACATAGCTCACTTCTTCTTGTAGTAATTTCGTGGCCTGTGCGTGATTCCTCTGGAAAAAATGTGGTTGTTTACACTATGGTAAGAAATTACATCATAGATATATTCATCTTGTAGATACGATAAAGAATTAGTGTTTCTTGTGTATCAAATACGAGAATACACAATGTTTCGAGATCCTATGTAAGCTACCAATGTAAGCTACCATTTCTAATCTAAGATCCAATGTAAGCTGCCATTTCTAATCTAAGATCCAATTTAAGCTACCATTTCTAATCTAAGATCCAATGTAAGCTACCATTTCTAATCTAAGATCCAATGTAAGCTACCATTTCTAATCTAAGATCCAATGTAAACTACCATTTCTTTGGTCCAATTTTCCTTTATAACCGCAATATTAGACTCAATTTTTTCTTCACCTGTACTCGCTGTTATATGGGCGTCCTATATTTCCTTCCCCCTTGGAACATCCTTCTGTATCTTCTCATCTTTGTGCTTTTTTCATTCTATCAACACTAGCAATGGCAGGCCGTTTTTTATGTATTCCTCTCAAAGGACAATTTTTAAATGCAATATTCTGTTAACTTGGAAAAGAAGATTTCATCCTCAAAAGAGTTTATGAAAACTACCCATAGCTCTTTAGCTGATCATATTTTGAAACAGAAGGACAAGAATTGATTCTAAGAAGCTAATAATGGCTTTATCTCAAATCTCCAAAGTGCTGTTTCACAAGCTGAACTTCCTTTGATACGTGATGTGTTTATTCATTACTGGAAAAAAGCATACACACTTCTTTCAAATGTCAAAGGTGTAACTTTGTCTTGAAATGAAAGGAATATATTCAAATCTTTGTCAATGTCATAATTAATCATAAAGCAAATCGAAAGAGGACCAAAATTAATTATAATAATTATTGATAAATATAAAGAATAAATAATAAATATAAAAAATAATTATTGATTCTCCAGAAGTTAATCAAAAAGCATAATTTTTTTGCTCGAATGCACAAAGATTCTCTTGATGAGGCTTGAGCCTTACATCATTCTTAAATTATTTTTATATTTCAGCGATTCTGAGCCTTAGTTTTCTTGTCAAATTTATTCTTAAAAGATAAAAAGTGTCAATGTTACTCTCTATACATTGTTTTATTTAATGCTGGAAAGCTAGGTGGATGCATTTATCTGCAATTTTTTATGCAATTTATATTTTTGCTTTTGGAACAATATTCTTTAAATAGGTGCTTGTTAAGAAGCTGTCTCAAGATGTCATAAAGAGTTTGGATTCTCTTAGTCAGCAGGTGAGTATGTAAATAGTCTGTTGGTACTACAGAACTTAACAAGAGCACGAAAAAGCGGCAACCTTTTTAGAAATGCTTAAAAGTTTTTTTCATCCGACACTCGTCAGAGTATGAAACGTCGGATAGCGACTGAAAGGTTGACCGAAATAAATAGCCAGATGTAGATACATGTGATAGGATGCGTCTGATTGGTCCCAAGAGTGACCACTTAGGACCTATTCACCATTGTTTACTTGGAGAGTCCCAATTAGAAAACGAACTCTTTTTTATACACAAGACTGGGTTTTGAGTCTTGATGTAAACAGATTCTAAAACACTTGAATGAAAAGAAGATCTTGCTTGCCCAATGATTCGAAAATAAAGCCATGTCTCCGTTCTAGCTGTGTTTAATTTTCTAAAATCATTGTCCTAGATGCGGCTGCTACCTGTCTAATTTACTGTTTAGTTCTCTTTTCCAGTGGCTTCTTTGTGTGAAATTTCCCATTGAAGATGCTGCATTAAGAAACTGTTTTGTTTATTTAGGTTTCACGTGCATATACCCGAGTGATTGACCTTCTAGTTTCAAAAATTAAAGCAAATACAGTTGCTGAATTAGGTAAGCTAGCACAAAATTTTTACCTGGAGTTAGTACAAAATCACCACCTAAAGAGCCTACTCTCAGGTGCCAAATAAACGAGCCCCCCACATATTAATTTTTGTATTTTTTTCCAACCCCCCGGACCTTATTAGGACCCCCGTTTATTTATTTAAGAAAATTGCCTTTTTGTGAACCTCTTATTTTCTTTCCATTTCTTTGGTAGTACTATTCACGCCCAATATTCAAGGCAAAATAGAGTGTTACTGTATATATTTTAGCTCTATGCTTTATGGCAACTTTTTTTTGCTCTTTCAATAATTTTATAGTCCTTTTCTCAAATTCCGACCCACCCCGCTTATTTTGACCCCCATTTATTATATTTTAGAATTTTTTCCAACCCCCTGTTTATTAGGACCCCCCGTTTATTTGGCACTTGAGAATATTGTGCAACATAAGCATGACACTTTGTTACTGATTGATTCTCCCTCGAGTCTCTATCATCATTCTTCTGCCATTTCATTTTTTTATAACTAAAAAATAAACAAATACTACAAAACTACATTGACTTTTCGTTGTAGCACCTGCAGCGAGAAAAGACATATAATCACTGATTCCTCACTGCAGATGCCACTTACAATTTCTTTTTAATAACATTAATGTAGCCAAGGGTGGAATCCATGTATGCCTCACACCAAATGTGAAGCAGAGAATTATGAATATAGAGTTATATGGGAATTGAAGCGTTTCTACGGGCACTAGGAATTGAAGACTGAAAAGCATAAACCGCTTTATTTCAATTCTGCAAAGAATGGACACATTCAAATATTATCGCTCTTGTTAATATGTTCAATTGCTTGATCAACCAGAGCACTGTAGCCAGCAAGCAAACTTTGATTCATCTGCTTTGAAATAATAAAATAGAACCATTCGCTTTTTTCACATTAGTAGTATCTTTCTTTCCATAATGTTCGAAATGGCTCTTACTGGTGGTGCTGCAAATATTTTGATAGTTTTAAAGTATATACATTTATATTTTAATGTAAAAGTAAAGCCACGATGCTTAATAAGTAAATTAGCTAAATCGATTGATATTTGGGCGGTGTAGCAGGTTTTATTGCTAATACTTATCGATCATAAAGAGCTGTAGCTTTGTACGTACTGGTTCGGTTTGTCAAAGTGAAACGATAAGGCATAGTCAATCTGAGAGGCCTGTTGGCTCTAAAGGACCTCGTCAATCTGAATGGCCTTGTCTCGCAACAGGGCCTAGTCACTCAAGGGTCTAGTCACTAAAGGGCTTAGCACTCTATAAGGCAGGGGTGGCCAACCAATGAGAAGCTAAGAGCCACAATCTTTTCTGTGACATCACAAAGGGCCACATCAAACTCATGGGGACACATGAGCATCACCCCCTTCCTTTCCTCTCACAAGAAAACATCTTATTGAACTCAAGTGAAGTAAACACATATAAGAAGCACACACTTCTAAGTGAGTGTAAGAGCCGCATGAAGCCAGGCAAAGAGCGGCATGCGGCTCACGAGCCGCGGGATGGCCACCCCTGCTATAGGGCGTAGCCATTCTGAAAACTTAGTCAATCTGAAATACCTAATCAATCTGAAGAGTGTAGTCACTCGAGAGGTAAAGCTATTCTAGCCCACCCTGCTAAATCTTACTGTCCAATAGCTTTGACTGCTTTCATTTCTTTTTCTACTTAGGTCTATTTTTTCATATGCACATTTTATTATACAGCCAATAGCTTCGCTCATTCTCTAGCGTTAATAGTTCTTTTGTGTCTGCAAATGATGGTGATGTTTAGTCCTTGTGAGAATGGCCATCAATCGTAACGCAACGATCTTTTCTTTGTAAATTGACTTTGGTATTCTGAGCTGTATCTAGTATCATGAGGCCAATCATGACTTATAGTTTAAATTTGAAATCTTGATTCAATCATATCCATATCTTTTCAGGGAAAATATATGACCAAGATATTAATCAAGTTTGCAGAAAAATAGGATCGCAAGTAAGTTCTCAGGATTTTTAAGATCTGCAGCTCAAAGGAATATGATTTGGCGATTAGATCAGAGCAGATTTTGGTCAGTGATCCTCATCTGCCTTGCATTTATAAATCACCTGACTGCCATATTGGCCATATTAATAAAATTTTGGCTAGAAACTGCAGAGAGATGGATTCAATTTTACCGAAGAGATTTGCTGTAATCTTCATTATTCTAAGATATGATCTGGCCCAGAAGTTTCAATGCAAAATTAGCCGATGTGCATAAGTGAAAGAATGCTTCAAGTGCCTTGATGGACTTTCAATAGGGGGTCATTCTCTCATTTACTGTTTTTAGACCCCCTCCCCCCTCATAGAACCAATTATTCGCACATTGATCAGGTCTCATTTACTCCACACTTTTAGTACCTTATCAGTATTATCTCATGATAAGCATTTGTAGGTTACTGGCAACTGGTTTATGATGTGATTGATTGATAAGCTATATTTTTGACTCACTGTGATTGATGGATGATTGAGTATGGTTTTATTGACACGTGATCATCGATTTTTAATAATTTATTATCATTATTGACTCGAAATTTGGATTTTTTCTGAATTTTTTCAGCTGTCCAACATTGTAAATGCAAGATATGGAACAATTTTAATGATAGACAAATCTTCCCAAGAGCTGTTCACTAATGTATGTAAAATTTGAATTGTTTTTGTGTGCTTGGATATAGGCCATTCCATCCAAAAATTGCAAGTTAATATTCTTCCTTCAGTCACGTACTCAATATTTTATACAACATTCACGATTCAATTAGGGAATGTTTAGCCCAATCGATGTTAACTTTTCAGCTAAAAAATACAGAGCTATCTTCTATTAATCCGTATATTTGCTAAATAAAGGCTCGATCACATCTTCTCTTTCAATTTTTGTGAGATGAAAGCCTTATACATCACCATACTTTCGTACAATTATGCATGTCTTTGGTTTGTCGTGTGTAGGAGGATCTTACGCGCGTAATCTTTAAGTGAGAGTTTGATTTATTTTTTATCCTTCTCAAGCATTTGGTCAAGCTTTAGGATACTCCAGAGCAAAGAAAAGGATAATAATGATTGCTTTTGAAGTTTCGCAATGCCGCAATTTTTCCAGAAATATTTAGGAGACCCATTTGCAAATCACTAGAAAGTTTGCTGCATTAAAAAGCTGTGTGGCAGCACCCACAATTAACCAGTTGCCTTCCATTTGCTTCTTTGAGCTGTTTTCTACGTCGAGCCATGCGTAGCCTTGCTGTACCGTTGCACCTGATTTCTTAACAGTTCATCACGGCATGATGGTCTCAAACATATGTTCCACTTGGCTTGACTACGTCGCACCACTAATTTAGACTACGGTGCTCTTTTGGTTCTGCTGAAGAAACGGTTCGTTTGGTTCCAGTGTAAGTGGGCAGAACCAAGTAACACCTAGCCAAAAGAGAACGGATATGAAAAGAGGGTATTTTGCTTCGGTTTGTAGACAAACGAGAAATGATTTCATTGTTTGCTTTATTATTTCAAGCGCCAAATACCGAAAAGAACTGGATATTTGTGATCAAGTGCAAATTCCTCCTCCATTGTTATTGCTTCCGGAACCATTTCGAACCGTTTTGCGTTTACACTAGAAGTTTGGAATAGTTCTGTTCCAAATAGAACCATTCCAAACGGAGCCGTTCCATTTTCTCTGGTGTAAGCAGGGTCGTAGAGTACCTTTTTTTAGAACAATACGGTAAGATAGAGTTAACTTGTGTTTATATGGCCATGCCGTACCAAAACAGCCAGCAAAACAGCCAGAAATCACTTGTTGCGGCACAGCAAGACTTGACGAATAATACAGCCTTTATTGGTATATGCCATAAATATATCAATAAAGCATAGTTTTGAGCTGCTTTACATGTTTCCAATCGTATGGTTTCCAATGCTATGTGTCCAATCTGTCTTTATCTTCGCAGGTGTTTGGACAAACTGTCATGAATGCAGAGTATCGTATAGAGGTAGCAACAAGTTTCTTGTAATAGATTCTGTCTTGTTTCTATGTTTAAGTTTAATTAGGCCGTCAATAGAGCTTGGTAAATGCATATTCTTATAAATACAAAACCTCTGCAGCTTATGTTTCATATATTTAGTTGTAGGAACTTTCCATGTTACCTTGTACCATCCCGTATGTGCCCGTGCTATATCTCCATATTTGTAATTACTCACCATCGCAATGACTTTAATGCACGAAGAATCCTTCATAAATCGATGGGATTTCAATTCAAATTGAATGACTCCATATTTGATATATTGCAGATAGTATGATATGTGCATTGCTGTTGCAACTTGCAGTAAGCAATGCACTGCCCATGTTATAAGCAAATAGTCCCATTGCAGTCAATCTAGCGTCACATGAAGGTTAGGAGATCGTGTTCCAGTTTGAAGTCCCTCCATTCTGTAGTCCCCCACAGTTTGCGGTGGCTGGCGCTGCCTCTGAAGGCATTGTTTTGAAAGCCAGACGGTGTTATTTGTTGAAAGGGTGTTCTATGGGATTGCAGCTTTTTACCACTCAATCTTTGGTTCATAGATAAATAAAAGCTGTTTATCAACTCAATACACCAATCCACAAGCTGTATGTATTGATTTGTCAGAGGTAGGTCTATTGCTTTTCAAGCAATTGAAGGCATTCATTTATATGGTGTTATGTTTGGATGCTTCAACTTTACAACTTTGCTTTTGTGTGGCCTTTTTGCTAGATTAGCTTTGCTGAATGTGGATGCAACTCTTAGACAGGGGTGAATCCAGAAGGGGCCAGGGAGCCATGGCTCCCCAAACGGCAATATTTCGTATAGCAGACAATAGTGTTCAGAAACTTCTCACATGAAAAGACAATAAAAGTCCCCCCCCCAAAATTGAAGCTCTGGATCCGTCCCTGCTCTGAGATAGCATCAACAGGTGTATGGTTTTTCTACAATTGCACAGGGGTGTCTTTTTCAATGGTCCCACCACTTATCTTTATTGTGCTTCCTTAAAAAGGGTATCTTTGCATTGGTCTGTTATGTCTCTACACATTTTTTTTATAAGAAAACCGTCATTTTGCCTGATCCTCAGTTTTCTTAGCTTTTCCCGAAATTGAGCGTGAGATCTTCTTAAATTTTTCATAACTTTTACTGACATAAAACTGGCTAAAGTGGTTTACACTTTCGCTATTAATATTATATACTTGAATTTGAATTCCATCTTTAACATTTTGAATGCAATAACGACGAAATATCGATGTTTTGGCCTATAAAAGCATTAAATTTTGGAACTTCACCCTCGTAATTTGCTTCAGATTTTCTTAAGATTTTGACCATTTGAGCCTCATTCTCTTATAAACTTGTTTCTTATAGAAAAAACGTGTACTTAGCCAACCTTTTGTTGGGTGGTCTTATACCTAGAGCTGAGCCAAAATGGGAAACTGTATCACTCAAGATACCAAAGTGTAAAATGTGTGTCATTTGCTTCAGCACATGTACTGGCCAGCATCAGAAATTTCGTTTGACAAATGTTACAGAAATTGTTTGTAAAACAAGTTTGCCAAACAATGTAATATTTGGAGAAACGCAAGTAACTTTTGACATGTTATATGACAGAGTTTCCTAGTTTGGCCCTGTTTATATAAACTTGAAAATTTTGTCGTAGGATGCAGTTGCAGAACAAGAGTTTAAGAAGCTAGCTGACTACTTCAAGATAGGTAAGTGGTTTGTTTGTTTTCATGTTTATTTCAGTATTCGTAAATTCATTGGAAGTGGGCGTAGGACATAGCGTATGGAAGTAGGATTTTGCTAAATAGATTAGTAGATTATGCTATTCCGGGATAAAAAATATAAACCAGGATAGTAAGTAAAGGAGGACCATTTCAAACCTGGTGTTTATTCTTACTATTTAGTTATCTAAACATTTGTGAACTTTCTTCGTAATACAAAATTGTAGGATTCCAGATATCCACATTCCCTTGCGTTACTGGGTGGTGTCGGTATGTGGTCCACTGTATGTTTCATCTCTTCATACAATCAGTAAGAAATTTGTTGAGCTATGAAGGAAATAGTTGTGTCTTGTTGGGACAAGGTGGAATGCCGCAGTAATTTGACTCAGTGGTTAGTAGTATAGCCATTGAATATAACTCAGTATCACCCAAGGTTACACCCTTGACTATGTAGCTCCTCATCGAATCTGTAGTTATTTCACTAACGTATATTAAAGCCTGATAAACACAAAGTGAAGTCAAAAGAACTTTGCCTTGTTGAGCCAGGTTAAAACGAATGCTACCAAATAGAATTGAGCTTTTATTTTTCATTGACTACTAAGCTTTGAGACATACGCATTTAGTATGAAGCTTAGTTGTGTTAAAGAGAAAAACAATTCCAATATAAGTATCAGGCAGTAAAATCAACTGGGTTGCATTTCGATTCAGCAAAACTATGCTTTTGAGAGGTAAACTGATCTGCAGTTGTTCTAATGAAGAATTAGATGCTGCGTAGCAGCTCAGAATGGCTTGGCAACAATAAATGCTGAGAGCATTCATAGTCCTTACGAAAGAAAGAGTAGGAATTCTTATACTGAATCAAAGGAAATATAGCTATCTTGAGTATATAGAGAAAATACTCTTCTTCAAAGAGATACACATTTTTTATAAGAAAGTTTTTTGGCCTATTACTGAAGCTTTCTCAATTTTTTCATGATTCCCAGTATCAAAACTATCTTATGACTTTCTTAGCAAAAATCTTTGAGTTTCAATATTTGCGCATGCACATTAGTGGAAGGTGAAAAAATACCATGCACACTTGAAGTGATGATAACTCTTAATAAATAGCAGACGTTAAACTGTTAGAGGGTAGCCAACATACCATACATAGCATTTTGTACACAAATACATCGAGAGTTGAATGCACTTACAATGGTAAGCTTTCTCAGGTCTCAAAAGTCCAGTACTGAACTTTTTTTAGCTTTTTCAGTAGCCAAGTACTACTTTCCTATAAACCACTTTCTCATAAATAAAAAGACATGCATTCTACAATATCTGTGTTTGAATTAGGAAATTCCCCATGTGAATGGTATCTTGTTCTATTGTTTCAGATACGAGTTTGGATTCATTGCTAATTCTACCTGTTGTGGATGACGATAGTGATGTTATTGCCTTTGTTTGTCTTCTAAATAAGGAAGGTGGAAAGAGGTTTGTATGCGTTCTTTGAACGTGCAATTTCTACATGCATTTAAATGTACACTTGTCTCAATGATAGATAAAGCAGCATTTACGTATGTGGACGTAACAGCAGCCTTAGCAGATTTTCGGACTAGATCGAGTTTTTGTTTTGCAGTTAAACCAATTATTAGCAATGGCATGAATATTTACTGCTATTTTGGCTAAATCAGCAATCTCCTCATCGGCTTATTTGCTCATTCAGTTCATCATTTTTTTACAATTAGTTTTCATGCCTTAATCACAAAAACATCTGTTTTAAAGTATTATTCGTGACGCCAGTCGCGTTAAAATTCAGATGCGACCCAAGGCAACTCCAAAATTTTAGTCTCCTCCTTCATTTTCCCCTCTTATACCCTGTCATTTTTTCTCACCTTAATACTCAACGAAGTAATTATATCATCGATCTTTCAATTATTAGATGAAGTAATAAGGGTTCAGTACAGGTGCTTGAATCAATCAGGAAGCCACCATATCTTTTTGGTCAAATGTTCTTTTAAAATTACTGTAAATTTATCTCTGTTAGTTGGCATCCTTGTTTACTCTACTGTATGTGTCATTTATCTACTCGTGAAGGCTTGGCCAATCTTGGCAACATTGTTAGCCAATATGTCAATCATACTGTTGCTGGAATGTTGCTGGGTTTTTCATGTTGTCCATAGACATTGCCAAATTGGGGCAACATTGTTCGCCAACAAATTTGATCCGTCACAAATTTGATGCTGTTTATGTTGTTTTAACTGCTGTGTAAAAATGCATCCTCAAGTAGAAAGAAGAGAACATTCCATCGAGCAACAAATGTTGGCGAAAATGTTTTGGGCATGTGCAAACATGCCGCCAACATTTTTGACCTGAATTTGTTTGCCAACATGGCGTCCGCCACGTCAAATATGACGTATTCACCAACAATGTTGCCCAGTTTGGCTATACCTTGAACTTCAAAAGCCTTAAGAATTAGATCAGATTTTACTGAATGTAATTCTGTATTTAGTTTTTCGCTTACTGACAAAATACTACTGAGTGACGTTGTCAGCCAGTGTGTGCCGTGCTTGAAGAATGGTATGGTGTGGAAAGCTGAGATGATAATCAAACGACGAAATGAGGTAATTTTCCAGATCAATATCTTTTGTGTTTATCAAAATTACACTGATCTAAACTCACAGGGTTCGTGCTGGTTTTGGAAAGTTTTGGAAAGTTATGGAAATTGATAGTGTTATTTTCCAGGTCCTAGAAAGTTTTGGAAAAGAGAGGCTTTCAAATTGGCTATGGAAAAGTTTTGGATTTTTGTTTTGGAAAATTCTAAAATATCCTAAAATGGAAATAACTTGGTGTCGTATTAAACACCGTATATGTTATATTTTTTTATTTTACTATTTATAATATGAAACATAGTCTAACATAAAAATCATAAATTTAAGCATTGAAAATAATGGTTTTCTATTTTTATGGGGACTCAAAATGCAAACGAAAACGTGTTTTATAGTCTTGAAATTAGATAATTTGGCTTTGGAAAAGTTCTGGAAATATTTTAGAGGAGTTTATACGAACCCTGAACTCAGCTACATTTAGTGTACATTAATATCACTTAAATCTACAATAATTTGATCTCATTGCAAGAACTCATTTTGCTTTAAAATTTAATTCTGCAGTGCCTACTGTCTGTCACAAAGACTTTATTCACTTGTTTAGGTAAGCTACTTTTTGTGGTATTTTTAAAAGTGTATCTGATTTGACAGTAGTTTGAAAATCTTCTTTCTAGGATTGTGGAAAATATCCATGTAATATACTGCATATCTCTTCGAATTGTAGCTACTGTTTTGATGTTCACAACCCAAAAATCATTTTTCAATAAAAATTTTTTTCATTTCATAGATAATTTGGATTCAATTTTGCGAAAAATAATGGAAGAAGCAAGGAACATGACGAATGCAGAACGGTATTAGAAGTCATTCTTTCAGGGGGTGAAATATGAATTGTTAGAATTGCCCTTGGAGAAATATTTGAGAGGGACTTTCAACATGTCATACATGCGCAGGATTATCTTCAGCTTTAGACTGGGCTCCTTTAGTAACTATGCTTGCATCAGAGTGCAGCTTTACTCATTGATAAATGTTCATTAATGACTGATTTGTCCGTATAGGATTCTATAATTCAGTGTTTTGAACAGTTTTTGAAGTATGAGTTGCGTTTATGAGTACACTCTTTTTTTTATAAGAATAAAGTCTATAAGAATATTGAGGCTCAAAATTGCTAAAATTTAAGAATAATTTAAGAATATTGCCAGGCTCAACCTTCATCAAAACTAAAATATTTTGATAGTCGAATCAAATTTAATTAAGAGTTTCCTCCCAACACAAAACATTTGTCACTTTGACGCTAGATATATCTATATGTTTTA